>SJYF01000621.1:497259-518579 GCA_006410515.1 Procapra przewalskii | reverse complement strand
TTGATGATCCACTGGATGTTGGCATTTTGATTTCTGGTTCCTCTGGCTTTTCTAAAACCAGCATGAACATCTGAAAGTTTGTGGTTCACATATCATTGAAGCCTGGCTTGGAGAATTTTTATCACTCCTTCACTAGTGTGTGAGATGAGTGCAATTGTGCGGTAGTTTGATCACTCTTTGGCATTGCCTTTCTTTGGGATTGGAATGAAAACTGACATTTTCCAGTCCTGTGGCCACTGCTGAGTTTTCCATATATGTTTGCATATTGAGTGCAGCACTTTCACAGCATCATCTTTCAAGATTTGAAATCGCTCAACTAGAATTCCATCCCCTCCCCTAGCTTTGTTCATACTGATATTTCCTAGGTCCACTTTACTTTGCACTCTAGGATGTCTGGCTCTAGTTGAGTGATCACACCATCATGATTATCTGGGTGATGAAGATATTTTTTGTATAGTTCTTCTGTGTATTCAGGCCATCTTTTCTTAATATCATCTTCTGTTATGCCCATATGATTGCTGTCTTTTATTGTGCTCATATTTGCAGGAAATGTTCCCTTGATATCTATAAGATTCTTGAAGACATTTCTAGTCTTTCTCATTCTACTGTTTTCCTCTATTTCTTTTCACTGATCACTGAGGAAGGTTTTCATATGTCTCCTTGCTATTCTTTGGAACTCTGCATTCAAATGGGTATATATTTCCTTTTCTCTTTTGCTTTTGGCTTCTCTTCTTTCACAGCTATTTTTAAGAGCTCTTCAGACAACCATTTTGCTTTTTTGCATTTTTTTTCCCTTGGGGATGGTCTTGATCCTTGGCTCCTGTACAATGTCATGAACCTTGGTCCATAGTTCATCAGGCACTCTGTCTATCAGATCTAGTCACTTAAATCTATTTCTCACTTCCACTGTACAATCGTAAGGGATTTGATTTAAGTCATATTTAGGTCATACCTGAATGGTCTGGTGGTTTTTCCAACTTTCTTCAATTTCAGTATGAATTTGGCAATAAGGAATTCATGTTCACAGTCAGCTCTTTGTTCTATTTTTGCTGACTTTATAGAGCTTCTCCATCTTTGGCTGCAAAGAATATAATCATCTGATTTCGGTGTTGACCATTTGCCAATGTCCATGTGTAGAGTCTTCTCCTCTGTTGTTGGAAGAGGGTGTTTTCTATGACCAGTGCATTTTCTTGGCGAAACTCTATTAGCCTTTGTCTTGCTTCATTCTGTACACCAAGGCCTAATTTGCCTATTACTCCAGATGTTTCTTGACTTCCTACATTTTTATTCCAGTCCCCTATAATGAAAAGGACATCTTTTTTGTATGTTAGTTCTAAACGGTCTAGTAGGTCTTCATAGACTCATTCAACTTCAGCTTCTTCAGCATTACTGATCATGGCATAGAGTTGGATTACCAAGATATCAAATGGTTTGCCTTGTCAATGAACAGGGATCATTCTGTTGTTTTTGAAATTGCATCCAAGTACTGCATTTTGTACTCTTTCATTGACTATGAGAGCTACTCCATTTCTTCTAAGGGATTCTTGTCCACAGTAGTATATACAATGGTCATCTCAGTTAAATTCACTCATTCCAGCCCATTTTAGTTTGCTGATTCCTAAAATGTCAACGTTCACTCTTGCCATCTGCTGTTTGACTACTTCTAATGTGCCTTGATTCATGGACCTAACATTTCACATTCCTATGCAATATTGCTCTTTACAGCATCAGACCTTGCTTCCATCATCAATCACTTCAATAACTGAGTGGTTTTGTTTGTTTGTTTGTTTGTTTGTTTGTTGCTTTGGCTCCATCTCTTCATTCTTTCTGGAGTTATTTCTCCACTGACCTCCAGTAACATATTGGGCACCTACCGACCTAAATCAACCTAAGTTGACCAAAATCGAACTAAAATTATTAAAATAGATAGTCATGGCTCCTCATTAATTCCTGGAATTGAGCCAGTTTATAGCCCCAGAAACTTTTCAATGAAGGGCAGTTTGGGTCCTCTAAAAAAGGGCTTGCAACAATAGCCAGAATTTTTATTTTTAGCATTTATTCCACCCTCCCAAGAGGGACTCAAAGATTTTATCAAGGTAAATTAACTTGGGAAAAGGAAATAAATATAATTTTCTAAAACTATTGGATATTTTATTTGGGGGGGGGCTCCAAAATCATTGCAGATGGTGACTGCAGCCTTGAAATTAAAAGACACTTGTTCCTTGGAAGAAAATATATGACCAACTAGATAGCATGCTAAAAAGCAAAGACATTAATTTGCCATCTAAGGTCTGTCTTGTCAAAGCTATGGTTTTTCCTGTAGTCATCTATGGATATGAGAGTTGGACTATAAACAAAGTTAAGCACTGATGAATTGATGTTTTTTAACTGTGGTGTTGGAGAAGACTCTTGAGAGTCCCTTGGACTACAAGGAAATCTCACCAGTCAATACTAAAGGAAATAAGTCCTGAATATGCATTGGAAGGACAGATGCTGAAGCTGAAACTATAGTACTTTTGTTATTTGGTGTGAAAAACTGCCTCATTGGAAAAGACTCTCATGCTGGGAAAGATTGAAGGTGGAAGAAGGAGACAACATAGGATGTTGGTTGGATGGCATCACTGACTTTATAGACATGAGTTCGAGTAAGCTCCTGGAATTGTTGATGGACAGGGAAGCCTGATGTGCTGCAGTCCATGAGGTTGCAAAGAGTTGGACACAACTGATCGACTGAACAAAACTGAACACTGGTTGTGAAATGACATTGATTCTAAGAGACCCAAATTGTCACTGTGGTCATCCAGTCACAACAGAACCTTATGGGGGTCAACTTACCAACAGAAATTTAGCTTAGTTTCACCTCATAGTGAGTCCAGGGAGTTTCTTAACTCATTCTATGGTTATTTTCCAAGTTCCAGAATGTATAATTAGTATATATATTCTTAGCAATTGGCAGCACCCCCAAATAGGTTCCCTAAAATGTGGAGTAAGTAGTTTCATGGTGACATATTCCAAATGGAAGCGATTAAAACGGACCATTTCTGGGAAAATTTTACAATAGTACTACATTCCTGGAAGTATTACAGAGATGAATGCTATCCGAGTGCACGCATGTGTGCTAAGTAACTTCAGTTGTATACTACTTTTGAGACGCTTCTCAACTCAACAGAAGGCCTGACAATGCTGTTACAACTTGAGAGAAAAGTGGAGTTCCATGCTTCAACAAGAGATAAGGCCTGACTCCCCTCTTGAAACTCTGTAGGAACCCTGAGAACTCTGTGACAACTGGAGACATACCCTGAGTTTCCTGCCCTAACTCAAGATGAGGCCCTATTTCCCTGAGAAATACCGAGGAATACCAAGGAAGAGGAATACCGAGGTGCCCCTCACAACTAGAAAGGAGGCTTGACTTCCCTGAGGCCACATGAGAGGTTCCCTGAGGTCCCCGTCACAACTGGAGAGGAACCCAAAACTTCCTGCCACAATTCAAGAAACACCACGAGATACCTCCTTCAATGCAAGATGAGGCCCGATTCCCTGCAATGACTTGAGATCAATCCCAAGCTCCCCTCACAACTCGAAAAGAGAATTGACTTCCCTGAGGCAACATGAGAGGTTCCCTGAGGTTGCCATCACAACTGAAGAGGAACCCCAAGCTTCCTGCCACAGCTTGAGAAAAACCACGGGAATTGCCCCCTCAACTCAAAATGAGGCCCTTTTACCCTGCAGCGCCTTGAGAGCAATACCAAGTTCCTGCTCAAAACTCGAAAGGAGGCTTGACTCCTTTATGCAACTTAAGAGGTTCCACAAGATGCTTGTTGCAACTCAATATGAACCCCAAGTTCTCTGCCACAGAGCACAGAAGAGCACTGTGTTCCCCACCTCATCTCGAGATGAGGATCTAGTCCCCTATTTGACTTGAGAGGAATCCCGACTTTACCTTCGAACATCAAGAGGTGACCTGTCTTGCCTATTGAAACTCGAGAGGAACCCCATGGTTCCTGCCGCAAGCTGAAAGGACACTGAGTTCCCCCTCAAATCGAGATAAGGCCTGATTCCCCTGCACTAACTCAAATGGAACCACGAGTATCCCCTTACATCACGAAGGGAGGTCTGACTCCCCTGTTACACCTCTAGAAAAAGCCCAGTTTACCATCTGAACTCGACATGAGGCCTGACAACTTGAGAGGAAAGTGGAGTTCCATGCCTCAACTTGAGATGAGGCCTGACTCCCCTCTTGAACTCAGTAAGAACCCTGAGATCCTTGTGGCAATTGGAAAGGGACACTGAGTTACCAGCCTCAACTAGAGATGAGGCCCTATTACCCTGCAGCAACTCGAGATGAATCCTGCAGTGCCACTCGCAAATCGGAAGGAGGCCTGACTTCCTTGAGGCAACATGAGAGGTTCCCTGAGGTCCCTGTCACGACCCAAGAGGAACAAAGCTTCCTGTCACGACTCGGGAAATAGCACGAGATTCCTGCCTCAATGTGATATGAGGCCCAATTCCCTGCAATGACTCTAGAACAATCCAGTACTTCCCCTCACAATTGAAAGGAGACTTGAATTCCCTGAGTAAACACAAGAGGTCACCTGAGATCCCTGTGGCAACTCGAGAGGAACCCCAATGTCCCCTCCACAACTCGAGAAAAACCAAGAGATTCTCCCTTCAATGTGTGATGAGGCCTTTATCCCCAGCAATGCTTTGAGAACAATCCCGAGTTCCCGCTCGAAACTCGAAAGGAGGCTTGACTCTCTTTATGCAACTCAAGATGTTCCCAGAAACACCCGTCACAACTTGAGAGGAACCCTGAGTTTCCCACCGCAATTCAAGAAGAGCCTCGTGTTCCCCACCTCATCTCGAGATGAGAGCTGATTCCCCTGCTTCAACTCCAGAGGAATCCCGACTTTCCCCCTCACACCACAAGAGAAGGCTGGTCTCACCTATGGAAACTCAAGAGGAACCCCGTGATTCCTGCCACAAGTGGAAAGGACACCAAATTTGCCCTCAACTCAAGATAAGGCTTGATTCCCATGCACCAGCTCAATTGGAACACCGAGTATCCCTCACAACACAAACAGATCTGACTCTCATGTTGCACCTCTAGAAAAAGCCAAAGTTCTCAGCCTGAACTCAGCAGGGGTGAAAGAAAACCAGAGATCCATGCCTCAACACGACACAAGGCCTGACTCCCCTCTTAAAACTCGATAGAAACACAGAAATCCCTGTCACAGCCTAGAAGAACCCTGAGTTTCCTGCCTCAATTCAAAATGAGGACCTATTTCCCTGCAACAACTAAAGAGGAATCCCGAGGTGCCCCTCACAACATGAATGGAGACCTGACTTCCCTGAGGCAACAGTAAAGGTTCCCTGAGGTCCCCGTCACAACTAGAGAACCCAAAACTTCCCACCACAATTTGAGAAACACCATGAGATTGCCCCCTCAATGAGAAATGAGACCCAATTCCCCTGCAGTGACTGGAGAGCAATCCTGCACTCTCCCTCATAACTCAAAAGGAGACTTAACTTCCCTGAGGCAATATGAGAGGTTCCCTGAGGTCACCATCACAATTTGAGAGGGAGCCCAAGCTTCCTGCTGCAACTCAAGAAAAACCACAAGATTCCCCACTCAGTGTGACATGAGGCCCTTTTGCTGCAGTGCCTCAAGAGCCATAACTAGTTCCCTCTTGAAATTCTAAAGGAGGCTTGACTCCTTTTATACATCTCAAGAGGTACCATGATATGTCCATCGCAACCAGAGAAGAACCCCGAGTTTCCCGCCTCAGTTGGAGATGAGGACCTATTCCCCTGCAGTGACTTGAGAGGAATCCCTGGTGGCCCTCACAACTTGAAAAGAGGTCTGACTTCCCTGAGGCAACATGAGAGGTTCCCTGAGGTTCCCATCACAACTTGAGAGGAACCCAAATCTTCCCACCATAACTCAAGAAACACCACGAGATTCCTCCCTCAATGTGAAATGAGGCCCTATTCCCCTGTTTCAACTTGAGAGGAATCCTGACTTTCCCCTTGCACCTCAAGAGAAGGCCTGTCTCACCTATTGAAACTCAAGAGGAAACCCGCAGTTCTAGCCACAAGTCAAAATGACACCGAGTTCCCACTCAACTTGAGATAAGGCCTGATTCCCCTGCACGGAATCAAATGGAACCCCGAGTACCTCTCACAGCAATAAGGGAGGTCTACTCCCTGTTGCACCTCTAGAAAAAAAAAAAACCCAAGTTCTCTGCCTGAACTCAACAGGAGGCTTGACACCGCTTTTACAACTCGAGAGGAAAGCAGAGTTCCATGCCCAACACAAGATGAGCCCTGACTCCCCTGATGAAACTAGATAGGAACTCTAAGATCCCTGTCGCAACTGGAGAGGTACCCTGAGTTTCCCATCTCAACCTGAGATGATGCCCTATTCCTCTGCAGTGACTCAAGAGGAATCCCGAGGTGCCCCTCGCAACTCGAAAGGAGACGACTTTCTTGAGGCAACACGATAGGTTCCCAGAGTTTCTTGTCCCAACTCGAGAGGAACCCCAAGCTTCCCACTGCAACTTTAAAAATAAACCCACAAGATTCCCCACTTGACGCAATATGAGGCCCATTTCTCCTTCATTGCCTCGAGAGCAATCCCGAGTTACCTTTCAAAACTCGAAAGGAGGCTTGAGTCCCTTTATGCAACTCAAGAAGTTCCTCGAGATGCCTGTCACAACTTGAGAGGAACCCCGAGTTTTGTGCCACATCTCAAGAAGGATCTTGTGTTCCCAACCTCATCTGGAGATAAGAGCCAATTCCCCTGCTTCCACTAGAGAGGAATCCCAACTTTCCCCTCGCACCTCAAGTGGAGGCCTGTCTCACTTATTGAAACTCAAGAGAAACCCCGCATTTCTTGCTGCAAGTTGAAAGGACAATGAATTCCCCCTCAACTCGAGATAAGGCCAGATTCCCCTGTCCCAACTCCAATGGAGCTCCAAGTCTTCCCTCACAACCTGAAGGGAGGTCTGACTCCCTTGTTGCACTTCTAGAAAAAGCACAAGTTACCCGCCTGAACTCGACAGGAATCCTGACCCCCCCTTTTACACCTCAAGAGGAAAGCAGAGTTCCAAGCCTCAACAAGAGACAAGCCCTGACACCACCTATTGAAACTAATAGGAAACCTGCGATCCCTGGTGAAACTGCAGAGGAACCCTGAGATTCCAGTCTCACCCTGAGATGATGCCCTATTCCCTTGCAGCGACTCAAGAAGAATCCCAAGGTGGCCCACGCAACTGAAAGAAGATCTGACTTCCCCGAGGCAACATGAGAGATTCCCTGAGGTCCCTGTTGCAACTTGAGAGACCCCAAAGCTGTGCAGTGCAACTCGATAAAAAAAACACAAAATCCCCCCCACCAATGCCAGATGAGGCCCAATTCCACTGCAGTGACTTGAGAGCAGTGCTTCACTCCCCCTCACAACTCTAAAGAAGACTTGACTTCCCTGAGGCAACATGAGAAGTTACCTGAGGTCCCCATTGCAACTCAAGAGGAAGACAAGGATTCCCTCCACAATCTGAGAAAAACCACGAGATTCCCCCCTCAATGCGAGATGAGGCCATTTTCCCCTACAGTGCCTTGAGAGCAATCACGAGGTCCCTCTAGAAACTCAAAAAGGAGGCTTGACTCGTTTTTTTTTTTTTTTTTTGCAACTCAAGAGTTTCCCCACAATACCCTTTGCAACATGAGAAGAACCCAAATTTTCCAGCCACAGCTAGAGTAGAGCAATGTGTTACCCTTATCATCTCGAGATGAGGGCTGATTCCCCTGCTTTGACTCAAGAGGAATCCCGACTTTCCTCCTTCACCTCAAGAGGAGGCTGGTCTCACCTATTGAAACTCAAGAGGTACCCCCACGGTTCCTGCCACAAGTCAAAAGGACACCTAGTTCCACCTCAACTCGAGATAAGGCCTGAATCCCCTACACCAACTCGAATGGAACCCCAAGTATCCTCTTACAGTAATAAGGGAGGTCTGACTCCCCTGTTACACTTCTAAAAAAAGCCCAAGTTCCCCACCTGAACTCGACAGGAGACCTGACACCCCTTTTACAACTCGAGAGGAAAGCGGAATTCCATGCTTCAACATGAGATGAGGCCTGACTCCCCTCTTGAAACTCAATAGGACCCCCGAGATCTCTGTTGCAACTGGAGTGGAACCCTGAGTTTCCTGCCTCAATTCGTGATGAGGCCCTACTCCCATGCAGCGACTCAAGAGGAATCCCAAGGTGCCCCTCACAACTTGAAAGAAGGCCTGACTTCCCCGAGGCAACAGGAGAGGTTCCCAGAGGTGCACGTTGAATTTCCAAAGGGACCCAAGCTTCTGGCCACAACTGGAGAAACACCATGACATTCCCCCCCTCAATATGAGATGAGGCCCGAGACCCCTGCAGTGACTTAAGAGCAATCTCATGCTCTACCTCACAACTCGAAAGGAGATTTGACTTCCCTGAGGCAACACGAGAGTTTCCCTGAGATCACTGTCACAACTCGAGTAGAAACCCAAGCTTCCCTTAGCAACTCGACAAAAACCACAAGATTCTCCCCTCAAAGCGAGATGAGGCCCATTTCCCCTGCAGCACATCGAGTGCAATCCTGAGTTCCCTCTCGAAACTCAAAATGAGTTTCCCTTTATGCAAGTTAGGAGGCGCCCCAAGATACATGTTGCAACTCGAGAGGAACCACCAGTTTCCTATCACAATTCGAGAAGAGCTACATGTTCCACATCTCATCTTGAGATGAGGCCCTATTCCCCTTCAGCAACTCAAGAGGAATCCCGAGGTACCCCTCGCAACTTGAATATAGGCCTGACTTCCCTGAGGCAACATGAGAAGTTCCCTGAGGTCCCTTTTACAAGCTGAGAGGAATCCATATCTTCCCGCCGCAACTCGAGAAACACCACTAGATGTCCCGCTCAATGCAAGATGAGGCCGGAATCACCTGCAGTCACTCAGGAGGAATCTGTCACTACCCCCTCGCAACTCAAAAGGACTTGAATTCCCTGAGGGAACACTGAGGTACCCGTTGCAACTCGAGAGGAAACCATGTTGTCTGTCGCACCTTGAAAAAAATCACGAGATTCCCCCCTCAACGCGAGATGAAGCCCTTTCCCCCTGCAAGGCCTTGAGAGCAATCTTGAGTTCCCTCTGGAACCTCAGAAGGAGGCTTGACTCCATTTAAGCAAGTGAAGAGGTTTTTGAGATACCCATCACCACTCCAGTAAAGCCCCGAGTTTCCCATCACTATTAAATGAGGGCCCCGTGTTCCAAACCTCATCTCAAGGTGAGGGCCGATTCCCCTGATTTGACTTGAGAGGAACCCTGTGGTTCCTGCCACAAGTCGAAAGGACACCAAGTTCCCCCTCATCTCAAAATAAGGCCTAATTCCCCTGCACCGACTCGCATGGAACCCTGAGTATCCCCTCACAACACGAAGGGAGGTCTTACTCCCCAGTTGATCACAGGTAAAAGGCCAAATCCCCCGCCTGAATTTGACAGGAGGCCTGACACCCCTTTTACAACTTAAGAGGAAAGCGGAGTTCCATGCCTCAAAAGGAAACGAGCCCTGATGCCCCTGTTGAAAATCTATAGGAACCCTGAGATCCTTGTCGCACCTGGCGAGGAACACTGAGTTTCCCTTCTCAGCTCTAGATGATGCCCTATTTTCCTGCAGTGCTACAAGAGGAATCCCGAGGTGCCCCTCACAACTGGAAAGCAGGTCTGACTTCCCTGAAGCAACATAAGAGGTTCCCTGAGGTCCTGGTCGCAAGTAGAGAGGAACCCAAAACTTCCCTCAGCAGCTCGAGAAATGCCACGAGATTCTCCCCTCAATGCAAGATGAGGCCTGATTCCCTTGCAGTGACTCAAGCCCAATCATGCACTCCCCCTCACAACTCGAAAGGAGACTTCGCTTTCTGAGGCAACCACGAGAGGTTCCCTGAGGTCCCCATTGCAAGTCGAGATGAACCCCAACCTTCTCACAGCACCTCGAGGAAAACCATGAGATTCCCCCTTCAACACAGGATGAGGCCCTTTTCCACTGCAGCGCCTTGAGAGCAATACCATGTTTATCTCGAAACATGAAGGAGGGCTCAACTCTTTTTATGCAACTCAAGAGGTTCCCCAAGATACCTGTCGCAACTCGAGAGGAATCCCAAGTATCCCGCCACAACTCGAAAAGAGCCCCCTGTTCCTCACCTCATCTCGAGATGAGGGCTGATTCCCCTGATTCGACTTGAGAGGAACCCTGCGGTTCTTGCTGAAAGTCAAAAGGACATCGAGGTCCCCTTCGGTTCCAAATAAGGCCTAATTCCCCTGAACTGACTTGAATGGAACACCGAGTATCCCCTCACAACACAAAGGGAGGTCTGACTCTGTTGTTGCACCTCTAGTAAAAGGACAAGTTCCTGAACTCAATAGGAGGCCTGACACCACTTTTACAACTTGAAAGGAAAGCAAAATTCCATGCCTCAAAATGTGATGAGTCCTGACGCTGCTGTTGAAAATCGATAGGAACTCTGAGATCCTTGTCACAACTGGAGAGGAATGCTGAGATTTCTGCCTCAGCTCGAGATGAGGCCCTATACCACTACAGCACCACAAGAGGTATCCTGAGGTGCTCCTGGCAACCTGAAAGCAGGTGACTTCCCTAAGGCAACATGAGAGGTTCCTTGAGGTCCCAGTTGCAAGTAGAGAAGAACCCAAACGTTTCCACTGCAGCTTGAGAAACACCATGAGATTCTGCCCTCGATGCAAGATGAGCCCCGACTCCCCTGCAGTGACTAGAGCACAATCCCACACTTCTCCTTGCCACTCGAAAGGAGACTTCACTTCCCTGAAGCAACACTAAAGGTTCCATGAGATCCCCATTGAAAGTCAAGAGGAACCCCAAGCTTCCCACAGCAACTCAAGAAAAACCAGGAGATTCCTCCCTCAACAGGAGATGAAGCCCTTATCCAACTGCAGTGCCTCGAGAGCAATACCGAGTCCCCTCTCGAAAGTCGAAGGATAGCTCAACTCCTTTTATGCAACTCAAGAGCTTCCCCAGGATACCAGTCTCAACTCGAGAAGAATCCCGAGTTTCCCACCACAACTAGAGAAGTTTCTCATAGTGAGATGAGGGCCAATTCCCCTGCTTTGACTGGAGAGGAATCCCGACTTTCCCTTCACACCTCAAGAGGACGCCTGCCTCACCTATTAAAATTCAAGAGGAACCCGTATTTCCTGCCCTAAATCGAAAGGACGCTGAGTTCCCCCTCATCTGGAGATAATGCCTGATTCCCCTGCACTGACTTGAGTGGAAGTCCGAGTAGCCCCTCACAACCTGAAGGGAGGTTTGACTCCACTGTTGCACCTCTAGCAAAAGTCCAAGGTCCCCACCTGAACTAGCCAGGAGGCTTGATACACATTTTACAACTCGAAAGCAAAGCAGAGTCCCATGCCTCAAAAGGAGATGAGGCCTGAATCCCCTGTTGAAACTCGATAGGAACCCCAAGATCCCTGTCGCAACTGGAAAGGAACCCTGAGTGTCCAGACCTAACTCAAGATGAGGCCTTATTTTCATGCAGCTACTTGAGAGGAATTCTGAGGTGCCCCTCACAACTTGAAAGGTTTGACTTCCCTGAGCCAACATGAGAGGTTCCCTGAGTTCTCCATTGGAACTCGAGATATACCTAAGACTTTCTTCTACAACTCTAGAAACAGCAAGAGATTCCTCCCTCAATGCAAAATGAGGCCCAATTCCCCTGAATTGACTCAAGAGCAATCCAATGCTCCCCCTCACAACTCGAAAGGAGACTTGACTTCCCTGAGGCAACACAAGAGGTTCCCTGAGGTCCCCATGGCAACTCAAAAGGAACTCGAGCTTCCCAGTGAAAATCAAGAAATACCATGAGATTCCCACCTTAAACCGAGATGAGGCCCTTTGGCCATGCAGCGACTCCAGAGCAATTCGAAACTCGAGAGGAGGCTTGACTCCCTTTATGCAACTCAGGAATTTCCCCAAGATACCCATTGCAACTCGAGAGGAACCCCGAGTTTACTGTTACAACTCGAGAAGAGACCCATGTTCCCCACCTCATCTCAAGATGAGGGTCAATTCCCCTGCTTTGACTTAAGAGGAATCCCAACTTTCCCTTCCCACTTCAAGAAGAGATCTGTCTCACCTATTGAAACTCGAGAAGTACCTCATGTTTCCTGTTGCAATTCGAAAGGACACTGAGATCACCCTCAACTCAAGATAAGGCCTGATTCCCCTGAACCGACTGGAATGGAACCCTGAGTATCCCCTCTCAACACAAAAGGAGGTCTGACTCCCCTGTTGCACATCTAGAAAAAGCACAAGTTCCCCACCATAGCTCGACAGGAGTCCTGACACCCCTTTTACAACTAAGAGGACAATGGAGTTTCACACCTCAAAATGAGATGAGGCCTGACTTCTGTGTTGAAATTCAATAGGAACCCCGAGATCCCTGCTGTAACTGGAGAGGAATCCTGAGTTTCCCGCCTCAACTCGAAATGACGCCTATTCCCCTTCATCTACTCGAGAGGAATCCCAAGCTGCCCCTCACAACTTGATAGGAGGCCTGACTTTCCTGAGGCAACATGAGAGGTTCCTGAGGTTCTCATCACAACTCGAGAGGAACCCAAAGCTTCCACCTGCAACTAGAAAAACATCACGAGATTTCCCCTCAATGACAGATGAAGCCCTATTCCCCTGCAGCAACTCGAGAGCAATCCCTCGCTACCCCTCACAATTCAAAAGGAGACTTGAATTCCCTGAGGCAACACAAGAGGCGCCCTGAGGTCCCTGTCACAACTCAAGAGGAACCCCAAGCTTTCCAATGCTTCTTGAGAGAAACCACAAAATTCCCCCCTCAGTGCAAGATGAGGCCCTTTTTCCCCTGCAGTGCTTCGAGAGCAATCCTGAGTTCCCTCTCTAACCTCAGATGTCGACTTAACTCCATGTATGCAACTGAAGAGATTCCCCGAAATACCCATGGCCACTTGAGTGGAACCCCAAATTTCCCACCACAATTCAAAGAGGGCCCTGTGTTCCTCACCTCGTCTCGAGATGAGAGCTGATTCCCCTGATTCGACTCGAGAGGAGCCCTGTGGTTCCTGCCGCAGGTCAAAAGGACACCAAATTTCCCCTCAGCTCGAGATAAGGCCTAATTCCCCTGCACTGACTAGCATGGAACCCCGAGTATCCCCTCACAACACACACAGAGGTCTGAATCCCCTGTTGCACCTCTATAAAAGGGCTAAGTTCCCAGCCTGAACTCAACAGGAGGCCTGACATCCCTTTTACAACTTTAGAGGAAAGCAGAGTTTCATGCCTCAAAAAGAGATGTGTCCTGATGCCCCTGTTGAAAATCGATAGGTACCCTGAGATCCCTGTCACTACTGGAGAGGGACCCTGAGATTCCAGCCTCAGCTCGAAAAGAGGCCCTATTCCCCTGTAGTGCCACGAGAGGAATCCTGAGGTGCCCCTGGCAACTTGAACGCAGGTCTGACTTCTCTGAGGCAACATGAGAGGTTCCCTGAGGTCCCAGTAGCAAGTCGAGAGGAAACCAATGCTTCCCGCCACAACTCAAGAAACACCAATAGATTCCTCCCCCAATGTGAGATGAGGCCAGATTCTCCTGCAGTGACTAAAGCACAATCCAGGGCTCCCCCTCACAACTTGAAAGGTACTTGACTTCCCTTAGGCAACACAGAGCTTCCCTGAGGTTCCTGTCACAACTCATGAGGAACCCCAAGCTTCCTGCCTCAACTCAATAAAAACTACGAGATTCCCTCCTCAACCCGAAATGAGGCCCTTTTATCCTTCAGCACTTCAAGAGCAATTTCAAGTTCCCTCTCAAAACTTGAAAGGAGGCTTGATTCCCTTTGTGCAACTCAAGAGGTTCACCGAGATACCCATCCCAACTCTAGAGGAACCCTGAGTTCCCCACCACAACTCAAGAAGAGACCCGTGTTCCCCACCTAATCTTGATATGAGGGCCAATTCCCCTGCTTTGACTCAAGAGGAATCCTGACGTTCCCCTCCCACCTCAACAAGAGGCCTGTCTCACTTATTGAAACTTGAGAGGTACCACATGTTTTCTGCTGCAAGTCAAAAGGACACCGAGGTCTCCCTCAACTCAATATAATGGCTGATTCCCCTGCACCGACTGGAATGGAACCCTGAGTACCCCCTCACAACATGAAGGGAGGTCTGACCCCCTGTTGCATGACTAGAAAAAGCACTAGTCCCCTGCCTGACCTCGACAAGAGGCCTGACACCCCTTTTACAACTCAGGAGGAAAGTGGAGTTCCATGCCTCAAAATGAGATGAGGCCTGGCTCCCCTGTTGAAACTGATTGGAACCCCAAAATCCCTGTTGAAACTGGAGAGGAACCCCGAGTTTCCAGGCTCAACTTGAGGTGAGGATCTATTCCCCTTCATCGACTCGAGAGGAATCCCAAGGTGCCCCTCACAAATTGAAAGGAGTTCTGGATTCCCTGAGGCAACATGAAAGGTTCCCAGAGGTCTCTGTCACAACTCAAGAGGAACCCAAATCTTCCCATTGAAACTCGAGAAAAACAATGAGATTCCCCTCTCAATGCAAGATGAGGCCCGATTCCCCTGCAGTGACTTGAGAGCAATCCCGAGTTCCCTCACAACTCAAAAGGAAGCTTTACTTCCTTTACGCAACTCCAGAGGTTCCCCGAGGTACCCATTGAAACTCGAGAGGAAACTTGAAGTTTCCCACCGCAACTCAAGAAGAGAGCTGTATTCCCCACCTCATTTGGAGATGAAGGCCGATTCCCCAGATTCGACTCAAGAGGAATCCCAACATTCCCCTCGGACTTAGAGAAGGCCTGTCTCACCAGTTGCACTTCGATAGGAACACCAAGGTTCCTGCTGGAGGTGGAAAGGACACCAATCCCCCCTTCAACTCGAGATAAGGCTTGATTCCACTGCAGCGACTCAAATGGAATCCCAAGTTTGCCCTCACAACACGAAGGGAAGTCTGAATCCCCTGCTGCACCTCTAGAAATAACCTGGTTCCCCACCTCAACTCAACAGGAGGCCTGACCACCCCATTACAACTCGAGAAGAAAGCAGAGTTCCATGCCTCAACACAAGATGAGGCCTGACTCCCCTGTTGAAACTCAATAGGAACCCCGAGATCCCTGTTGCATTTGTAGAGGAAACTTGAGTTTCCTCCATCTACTCGAGATGAGGCCATATTCCCCTGCAGTGACATAAAAGGAATCCTGAGATGCCCCTCACAACTTGAAAGGAGGCCTGACTTCCCTGAGGCAACACAAGAGGTTCCCCCAGGTCCCCATCTCAACTCGAGAGGAACACCAAGCCTCCTGCTGCAATTCGAGGAACACCACGAGATTCCCCCCTTACCACGAGATGAGGCCCAATTACGCTGCAGTGACTAGAGAACAGTCCCACGTATCCCCTTGCAACTCAAAAGGCGGCTTGACTCCCTTTATGCAACATCAGAGGTTCCCCAAGATACCTGTCACAACTGGAAAGGAACCCCGAGATCTTGCTGAAGTTGTAAGGGCACCATATTCCCCACCTCATCTGGAGATGAGGGCCGATGTCCCTGCTTCAACTCTAGAGCAATCCTGGCTTTTCCCTCGCACCTCAAGAGGAATCCTGTCTCAGCTGTTGAAACTCAAGAGGAACCCCATGTTTCCTGCTGCAAGTTGAAAGGACACCAAATTCCCCCTCAACTAGAGATACGGCCAGATTGCCATTCAGTGACTTGAATGGAACCCCAAGTTTCCCCTCACAACATGGAAGGAGGTCTGACACTCCTGTTGAAACTCTTGAAAAAGCCCAAATTCCCCTCCTGAACTCTACAGGAGGCCTGACACCCCTTTAACAACTTGAGAGGAAAGCAGAGTTCCGTGCCTCAACACTAGGCGAGGCCTAACTCCCCTGTTGAAGTGCTATAGGAGTCTTGAGATCCCTGTTGCAACTGGAGAGGACCACCAAGATTCCCACCTCAACTCTAGATGAGACCCTATTCCCCTGCAGTGACTCAAGAGGAATCTCAAGGTTCCCCCTTGGAGCTCTAAAGGAGGCCTGACTTCCTTGAGGCTACACAACAGATTCCCTGAGGCCCGTTGCAATAGAGAGGAGCTCAAAGCTTCCTGCCACAACTTGAGAAAAAACACGAGATTCCCTGCTCAACAAGAGATGAGGCCCATTTCCCCAGCAGTGATGTGAGAGCAATCCCACATTCCCCCAGCAACTCAAAAGGTTTGATTCCATTTATGCAACTGCAAAAGTTCTCCATGATACAGGTCTCAACTCGAGAGGAACCCAAAGCTTCTTGCCACAACTCGAGAAGAAATCCATTTTCCCTTCCATATCTCAAGATATGGCCTGATTCCCCTGCAGCAACTCAAGAGGAATCCCAAGAACACCCTCACAACTCAAAAGGAGGCTTGACTCCCTTTTTACAACTCGAGAGGCTCTCCCAGATACCCATCACAACTCAAGAGGAACACTGAGTTCCCCCTTGCAACTGGAAAAGAGTCCTGACTCCCCTGAGGCAACTCAAGAGGTTCCCTGAGATCCCAATCGCAACTCGAGAGGAATCCCAAGCTTCCTGCCACAACACAAGAAAAGCCATGAGATCTCTCCTCAAACTGAGATGAGGTCTGATTATGCAGCGACTCAATTGCAATCCTGAGTTCCCCATCACAACTCGAAATGAGGTTTGACTTCCTTTTTGCAACATGAGAGATTCCCCCAAATTCACATTGTAATTTGAGAGAAACCCCAAATTTAGTGCCTTAATTCAAGAAGAACCCCATCTTCCCAACCACATCTTGAGATGAGGCCCAATTCCCCTGCTTCGACTCTAGAGGAATCATGAGTTCCCAGTCACAAATCGAAAAGAGGCCTGACTACCTTGTTGAAACTCTAGAGGTCTCTGAGATGCTTGTCACAACTCAAGAGAATCCCTGAACTGCACATCGCAACTGGAGAGAAACCCCGAGTTTCCCACCACAATTCAAAGAGAACCCCATCCGTGTTCCCTGCCTCAGTTCGAGATGTGGCCCAATTCCCCTGCAGTGACTCAAAAGGCACCCCAAGTTCCTTGTCCCAACTCTACACGAGCCCCAAGATCCTAATGCAACTGCTGAGAATTCCCAAGAGGAGCCTACCAGACCCCAGTTTGAGAAGAGCCCTTGACCGCAACCAGAGATAGCAGGGTGTGGCAGGAGGCCCACCCTGCCACAAAGAGACAGTAGCTTCCTGCACTTCGCTACTAGAAAAAGCGCCGCTTCTCATCACAACCATAGAGGAGTCAATCACCTCCCAATTTGAGAAGAACACTCTACCACATCTAGACAGGAGCCCACCTACCACAATTAAAGAGGAGTCCCCCTGCCACAACTAGCGAGACAGCTGAAAACCACAACTAGAGACAAGCCTACCCACAGAAAATAAAAATTGAACTCCCACTGCAATGAGAGGGGAGTCAATGCTGCATCTAGAGTAGCCTTCGCACATTGAACTTAGACAGGGACCATTCGCAGATAGCTACAAGAAAGGATATGCTTCACTGAAGCTCAAGAGGAGTCTGAACTACAACTCTAAAGGAACCCAAGGTCATATGCTGCAACTCAAGAGACACCCCAAGTTTCCCACTGCAATTTCACAGGATCCCTAGGCTGGAACAAGAAAAGGGGCCATGGCACCAAATGACGGAGGGCCTCTCCATCCAAAGCTGAAGTGGATTCCCAAGGCACAACTAGAGAGGTGTCCACCAGGATATTACACCTAGAGAGAAGATTTTCTGCCTCCAATGGAGACAAGCACCCTTAAGGAAGTGGAAGCCCTCACAACTAGAGAGCAGCAATCCCATGAATAGGAGTGAGGAAACCATAGCGCCAAAAGCCTAGAGGACCTCCACAATGGAGACACACACACCCCAACCAGAGAGGACACAGCCTCACCCCTCAAGTGGAGCCCTCCACAACTTGAGAGGAGCCACTGGACATTACACGCAGAGAGAATCTCCTCTTCCGCTAATACAGACGAACCTCACACCACAAGCAGAGAGAAGCTTGCACACTACCACTAGAAAGACTCTAATCCCCACCCCCATGGCAACTACTGAGTTGACTACAACCACAATGATAGAGTAGTTCCTCATCAAAACTAGTGAGCAGTCACCCGTTAGTGCAACAAGACAGGGGCCACCCTACACATCCCTGCTAGAGAAGAGTCGCCCCAAGAGAACTCAACAGGAGGCCCCACCACAAGTCGTCAGAAACCGTGAGCACCAACCTAGCTTGAGAAGAACCCTGACATCCACACCACGACTCCAGTGGAATCTTGCATCTGGTGTTGCAAAAGCAGAGAAACACTGATTTCTCACTGCACCTGAAGAGGAGCTCTGAGTCCCCTCGACAACTCTCCAGGAAACCCTGTGTTTCCAGGAACAACTAGAGAACTCCAAGATTCTGCTGCAACTCAAGAGAAGTCTCGACTCCCATACTGCAACTCAAGAGGAAACACAGGTTCCCCACCTCAACCTGAGAGGAGTCCTGACTTCCCTGTTGCCACTTGAGAGGTATCCTCAGATCCCCATCTCAACTCAAGAGGAAGCACGAGTTTCCAGTCGAAAGGTGAAAGGGCAACTAGTTACTCCTCAACTCAAGATACGTAAGGCCTGACTCCCCTGCAGTGACTCGAATGGAACTCCGAGTTTCCCATCACAACACAAAGAGAGATCTGACTCCCCTGTAGCAACTCAAGAAAAATCCTGAGTTCCACTCTACAACTCAACAGGAAGCCTGACACCCCTTTTACAACTCGAGAGGAAACCAGAGTCCCATGCCTCAATGTGAGAAGAGTCCTGACTCCCCTGTTGAAGCTTGAGAGGAACCCCAAGATCCCTGTCACAACTGGAGAGGAACCCCGAGGTTCTTGCCTCAGCTCAAGATGATGCCCGATTCACCTTCAGTGACTTGAGAGGAATCGTACTTCCCCCTTGCAACTCGAAAGTAGGCCTGACTCCCCTGAGAGAACTCATATGGTTCCTTGCGATCCCCAGCACAACTCAAGATGAACCATGAAATATCCATCACAACTTGAGAGGAACTCTGAGTTTCCCCCCTCAACCCAAACTGAGGCCTGATTTCTCTGCAGTGACTCGTGATGAATCACGAGCCCCCCATGCAACTTGAAAGATGGCTTGACTCACTTTTTCAACCCAAGGTCTTCCCGGAGATACCCATCACAACTCGAGAAGAACACCATGTTCTCTACATCATCTCGGGATGAGGGCCGATTCCTCTGCTTCCACTTGAGAGGAATCCCGACTTCTCCCTCAGATCTCAAGAAGAGGCCTGTCTCACTAATTGCGACTTGAGACAATTACCAAGTTCCCAGTTGCAACTCAACAGAAACACCAAGTTTCCTGCCACAACTAGAGAAGACTCCCGAGATTCCCCGCCTCAATTCGAGTTGTTGCCTGATTGCCCTGCAGTGATTGGAGAGCAACCCTGAGTTCTCCGGCCCAACTCAACACAGGCCCCAAGGCCCTGATGCAACTGCAGAGGTTTCCCAAGAAGAACCTGTCCCACCGCAATTAGAAAAGAGCCCTCTACTGTGACAAGAGAGGAGGCCTCATGGAACAACTAAGCAGGAACCCCCCCCACCTCACTTCAACAACAAATAGACAGTAGCTTCCTGCACTTCACAACTAGAAAAACTTCCCCTTCTCAATACAAACATAGAGGGTTCACCCACCTCCCAATTTGAGAAGAGGGCTCTACCTCATCTAGAGAGGAGCCAACTACCACAATTAAAGAGGAGTTCCCCTGCCACAACTACAGAGATTACTGCAAATGACAACTAGAAATGAGCCAACCCCAGCAAATAAAGGGCCGACCACCACTACAATTAGAGTGGAGCCCATACCCCATCTAGAGAGAAGCCTCCCATACATTGCACTTATACAGGGACCACTTGCACTTTGCTATGAGAGGATTTGCCCCCATTGAATCTCAAGAGGACTCTCCACAACTCTAAAGGAACCCCGAGTCACATGCTGTACTTCAACAGGAAATGAGGCCTGATAGCCCTTTTACAACACGAGAGCAAATCGGAATCCATGACTCAATGAGAGGGGAGTCCTGACTCTCCTGTTGCTAATCCAGAGGGACCCCAAGATCCCTGTGGCAACTGGAGAGAAACACCGAGTTTCCCACCTCAACTTGAGATGAGGCCCAGTTTCCCAGCAGATACTCCATAGGAATCCCAAGTTCCTCCAGGCAACTTGAAAAGAGGCCTGAATTTCCTAAAGCAACTCAAGAGGTTCTCTGAGATCCCCATTGCAACTCTAGAAAACCCCCAAGATCCCCATCACAACTTGAGAGAAACACCAAGGGATGAGGCCCAATAACCCCCATAGCAACTTGAGAGGAACACCAAGTTTCCCCTCACAACTCAAAAGGAAGTCTGACTCCACTCGAGCAACTCGAGAGGTTCCCTGAGGTGCCTGTTACAACTTGAGAGGAACCCCAAGTTGGTCATTGCAACTGAAGAAGAACCCAGAGTTACTGGTTCAACTCGAGAGGAGGCCAGATTCACCTACAGGACTCGAGAAGAATCTTGAGTTCCCTCTAAAACACAAAAGGACTGACCTCCCTGAGGCAACTCGAGAGATTCCCTGAGATCCTTGTCACAACTTGAGAGGAACCCCGAGTTTCTGCTACAACTCGAGAGGAGGCCCAACTCCCCTGCTGCAACTCGAGAGGAAACATGACTTCCCTGCAGGGGGCCAGCGTAAGGAACTCTGCCCTTGCAAAGGTCATGAGGAAGGGGGCTTTGGCATACACAAAGGCGTGATCAAGCCTCAGGAAATCCCCTGCTCCCGAGCATCTAACCCCAAAACCAGAGTCTGTCTTGTGCTCTCACCTACACCTCTGACTTTACAGGGGGCTCTCCCCCATAACCATTTCTCTTGGAGAAGGGGTTAACTTGCAGCTCCAGTTAATAATTTTCCTGGGTGTGACTAGAGTGTTTCAACTTACGGGACTCCTCTGAAGGTTATCTAGCCTGCCTGTATAGGTTCCTCCCACCGAATGTGATTGTTTACACCCCCCAACTGTGAGAGGCATGAGAGTTAGAAATTATTAATGTAGTGGGTTGGTTAGGAATTATATTGGTAAAGGGTTTTTCATTTGTTGTGTCAATAATTGCTGCTAATTCCCTGCCCTGGGTGGGACAAGGGTGTCTCAGGTCAAACCTCT
>SJYF01000621.1:483389-493662 GCA_006410515.1 Procapra przewalskii | reverse complement strand
ACACAGAGGTATAGAAGGGACTTTTGGCCTCTGAGGGAAAGGGAGAGGGTGGGATGATTTGGCAGAATGGCTTTGAAACATGTATACTATCATATAAGAAATGAAGCACCAGCCTGTGATGCTTGGAGCTGGTGCACGGGATGATCCAGGGAGATGATATGGGGTGGGAGGTGGGAGGGGGCTTCAGCATTGGGAGATCATGTACACCTGTGGCTGATTCATGTCAGTGTATGGCAAAACCAATACAGTATTGTAACGTAGAATAAAGTATTAAAAAAAAAAAAGAATGAACAAACTACCACACAATTGAACTCATCTCGCACACTAGTAAAGTAATGCTCAAAATTCTCCAAGCCAGGCTTCAGCAATATATGAACCCTGAACTTCCAGATGTTCAAGCTGGTTTTAGAAAAGGCAGAGGAACCAGAGATCAAATTGCCAACATCTGCTGGATCATCAAAAAAGAGAGTTCCAGAAAAACATCTATTTCTGCTTTATTGACTATGCAAAATAGGTGCCCAATATGCTCCTGGAGATCAGTGGAGAAATAACTCCAGAAGGAATGAAGGGATGGAGCCAAAGCAAAAACAACCAGTTTTGTATGTGACTGGTGATAGAAGCAAGGTCCGATGCTGTAAAGAGCAATATTGCATAGGAACCTGGAACGTTAGGTCCATGATTCAAGGCAAATTGGAAGTGACTTGAATGGAACCCCCAAATTCCACTCAAAACATGTGGGATGACTGACTCACCTGTTGTAACTCAAGAAAAAAACTAGTTCCCCACCTCAACTCTAGAGGAAGCTTGACAACGCTTTTACAACTCGAGAGGAAACCACAGTTCCATGCCTTAATGTGAAAGGAGGCTTGACTCCCCTGTTGCAATTTGAAAGTAATCCCGAGATCCCCTTTGCCACTGGAGAGGAAACCCAAGATTCCCACCTCAAACTGAGATGAGGGGCAATTCCTCTGCAGTGACTTGAGAGGATTCCTGAGTTCCCCCTCTTAACTCAAAAGATGCCAGACTCCACTGAGACAACTCGAGAGGTTCCCTGAGATCTCTGTCACAACTTGAGAGGAACACCAAGAGACCCATTGCAACTCAAGGGAAACCCTGAGTTTCCTGCCTCAACTTGAGATCAGGCCCAATTGCCCTGAAGTGACTCAGAGGAATCCCGAATTCCCCCTCACAACTCTAAAGGAGGCATAACTTTCCTGATTCAACTTGATAGATTCCCTGAGATGCCCGTTGCAATTCGAGAGTAACCCCAAGCTTCCCGTTGCAACTGGAGAAAAACCACGAGATTCCCCCTCAACCTGAGATGAGGCCCAATTTACCTGCAGTGATTCAAGAAGAATCCTGAGATCCACCTCACAACTCGAAAGAAGGCTTGACTCCCTTTTTGCAACTCAAGAAGCTCCCCGAGATACCCGTTGCAATTCGAGAGGAACCCTGAGTTTCCCACCACAACTCGAGAAGAAACCCATGTTTCCCACCTTATCTTGAGATGAGGCCCAATTCCCCTGCTTCAACCCTAGAGGTATACCGAGCTCCCATTCACACCTCAAGAGGAGGCTTGACTCACTTGTTGCAATTCGAGAGGATCCCTGAGTTCCCCACTACAACTAGAGAGAAACCCTGAGTTCCCACATCTCAATTCAAGATGTGGCCTGATTACCCTGCAGTAACTCTAGAGCAACCCCAAATTTCCCGTCCTAACTCGACATGAGCCCCAGCCTGATGCAACTGCAGAGGATACTCAAGAGGAGCCTACCCCACCAAAATTCTAGAGGAGCCCTCTACCACAAACAAAGTGGAAGCATCATACCACAACTTAGCAGGAGCCCTGCCCTGCCAAAAATAGCCAGTAGCTTCCTGCACTTTGCCACTAGAAAAAGTGCCCCTTCTCATTACAGTCATGGAGGAGTCACCCACCTCCCAATTTGAGTAGAGCACTCTACCGCATCTAGAGAGAAGCCCAACTACCACAGTTAAAGAAGAGTTGCCCTGCCACAACTAGTGAGGTGGCTGCAAATGACAACTAGAGATAAGCTCACCCAGAGCAAATAAAGAGCGGACCGCTCCCCCCCCCTTCAATGAGAGTGGGGCCCATGCCGCAACTAGTGAGTAACCTCCTGCACATTGCATTTATACAGGGACCAACTTTCACATTGCTACTAAAGAGGATCTGCCACACTGTAGCTCAAGAGGAGTCTCCAGCACAACTTCGAGTTCCCCACTGTGATTTCACAGGATTCGTAGCATTAACAAGAAAAGGGGCCACTGGAACAATTGACTGAGGGGATCTCTGGCCAAAACTGAAGTGGATTCTCCAAGCACAACTAGAGAGGTGTCCCCCAGGATATCACACCTAAAGGGAAGACCTTCTGCCTCCAATGGAGATGAACTCCCTAAAGGAAATTGAGTGGAGGCCCTGACAACTAGAGAGCAGTGATCCCATGAATATAAGTGAAGAACCCATAACACCAAAAGCAGAGAGGACTTCCCCTATTGAGACATGCACACCCCAAACAGAAAGGACACAGCCTCACCCCTCGAGAGGAGCCTTCCACCGCAACTTGAGAGGAGCCCACTGGACATTGCATGCCAAGAGGATCCTCTCTTCTGCTAATACTGACGAACCTCACATCACAAAGAGAGAGGAGCTTGAACACCATCACTAGAGAGAATTGAAACCACTGCTACTACAGAGTTTACCCCAGCCACAACGTTAGTGTAGTCTCATGTCAAAAGTAGTAAGCAGCCACCCAACACTGCAACAAGACAGGAGACACCCTGCACATCCCTGCTAGAGATGAGTCACCCTGAGACAACTCAACAGGTGGCCCCACTGCAGTTGAGAGAAACCCTGAGTACCTCCAACTCGAGAGGAATCTTAAGTTCACTGTCATGACTCGAGAGTAACTGTGAGTCCCATGCCACGCCTTGAGAGCAACACTGAGGTTCCCAAGAGGAGCTCTGAGTCCCCTGATGCAACTCAAAAGGAATGCTGGTTTCCCCCACTAACCTCGAGAAGAGGCCCTTTTCCCATGTTGCAACTCAAGAGGAAACCCAAATCCCCACCTCAACTCAAGAGGAGGCCCGACCTATCTCCACTGTTGCAAGCCAAGAGGAATCCCGAGTTCCCCGCTGCTTTAGAGGAGGCCTGACTCCCCTGCTGCAACTCGAGAGGAAACCCGAGTTCCCAGACTCAACTTGAGAGGAGGCTTGAACTAATTCCCCTGTTGCAACTCGAGAGAAACCCTGAGATCTGCATCAAAACTCTAGAGGAACCCCAATTTTCCCAAAACAACTCGAGAGAAACACCGAGTTCCACCCCTCAACTTGAGATAATGCCCGACTCCCCTGTTGCAACTCGAGAGGGCACCTGGGTTCCCCACTGTAACTCAAGGAGGCCCAACTCCCCTATTGCATCTTGAAAGGTAACCCAGGCTCGCTGCTATAACTCGAGAGGAGACCTGATTCTCCTGCAGCAGCTCCAGAGGATCACTGATTTCCCCATCACAACTCAAAGCAACCCCTAATCTCACTGATACAACTCCAGACGTTTTGCAAAAGGAGCCTACCCCAACACAATTCGAGAGGAGCACTCTACCACAACAAGAGAGGAAGCCCCATAGCACAACTAAAGAAGGGGCCCCCCTGCCACAACCAGACTAGCCTCATGCACATAAAACTAGAAAAAGTGCCCCTGCTCATCACAAGCAGAGACAAATCTCACCACTCACAGAAACCACCCTGCACATCCCTGCTAGAGATAAGTCGGCCCAAGACAGCTCAAGAGGGGGCCACACTGCAAGTAGAGAGGAAACTTGAGTACATCCCAAACTCGAGAGGAACACCAACTTCCCATGCTCAGCTAGAGTGGAACCCTGAGTGCTGCACTGAACCTCGAGAGGAACCCCTTGTCTCCCACCACAACTCAAGAGGAGGCCTGAGTTCCCCACTGCAACTCAAGAAGAGGTCCAATTCCCATGCTGCCACTTGAGAGGAATCTCGAATTCATCACTGCAACTCGAGAAGAGGCCCAACTCCTCTATTGCCACTCGAGAGGAAAACCAATTTTCCTGCCTCAACTAGAAAGGAGGCCTGACTTACCTCAACTAGTAGACGAGGCTACTCGAGATGAACCCTGGGATCCCCGTCACAACTCGAGAGGAAATCCGAGTTTCCCACTGCAACTTGAGAAGAACCCCAAGTTCCCCACCTCATCTGGAGTTCCCCTCCTGGGACTTGAGAGGAACACTGAGTTCCCCATCATAACTCAAGACAAGGCCCAAGCTGCCCCAGGGAACTCCAGAGGATTCCCAAGAGTAGCCAACCTCACCACATTTCGAGAGTAGCAATCTATCATAATAAGAGAGAAAGCCCATACCACAACTGAAGAGGAGGCACCCCCTTCCACAACTAGAAAGTAGCCTCCTGCACATTGCAACTGGAAAAAGTGCCACTTCTCATAACAAACACTGAGGAGTCACCCTGCTAACAATTTGAGAAGAGCATCTACCATAACTAGAGAGGAGGCCAACTACCACAGCTGAAGAGGAACCCCCATGCCACAACTAGAGAGGACTCTCCAAAAAACAAGTTGTGAGGAGACGAACCACCATAAATAAAGAGTGGACCCTCCCTGCAATCAGAGTAGAGCCCCATGCCGAAATTAGAGAGTAGCCCCACACACACTGCAACTAGACAGGGGCAAGCCTGCACATCGTTACTGGAGAGGATCTTCCCACTTCAGCTCGAGAGGAGGCTCCACCACAACTTTGAAAGAACCCCGAGTCACCTGGTGCAACTCAAGAGGAACCAAGAGTTCCTGGCTGCAGTTTAACAGGAGCCCTAGGCTGTAACACAAAAAGAGGACACTGGAAAAAAGGAAGGAGGCTCTCACTGGCCACAACTGAAGTGGATTTCCCCTGAAAAAGGAGACTGGAGACCCCCAAGATATCCACCTAGAGAAAAGCCCTTCTGCCACAAATAGAAACGAGCTCCCTGAAGTAATTCAAGAGGAGTCCCTAACAACTAGAGAGAAGTAATCCCACTAATATTAGCGAGGGACCCCTAGCACAAAAAATTATAGAGGACATCCTTCCTGGAGCCACCCGCACCCCAACCAGTAAGGACACAGCTCTGGACCTCGAGAGGAGCCCTCCACGACAACTCGAAAAGAGCCCACTGGATATCACACATCAAGAGGACCCCCTCTGCTTCTAATAGTGATGACAAGTAGACAAGAGCTTGCACACCACCACTAGAGAAATTTGAACTCATCACAACTAGAGTTGATCCTAACAATGATAGAGAAGTCCCATGCCAGAATTAGTGAATAGCCACCCGTCGTTGCAACAAGACAGGAGCCACCTGCACATCTCTCTTAGAGACGAGTCACCCCAAGAGAATTTGAGAGGCTGCCCCACTGAAAGTCGAGAGAAACCCTGAGTATGCCCACAACTCGAGAGGAACACCGAGATCCCTGCCATGGCTCAAGTGGAACCCTGAATCATGTGCTACCACTCAAGTGGAACACTGAGCTCCCACTGCAACTAGAGAGGAGATCTGAGTCCCCTGCTGCAAGGTGAGAGTAACCTCTAGATCCCTGTTGCAACTCTAGATGAACCCTAAGCCCCCAGATGCAACTCCAGAGGATTCCCAAGAAGAGCCTGCCCCACAACTATTCAAGAGGAGCACTCTACCACCACAAGAGAGGAAGCTCCATACCACAGGTAAGAGTAGCCCACCCCTGTTGCCACACTATAGAATAGCCTTCTTCATATCAAATATAGAAAAAGCACCCCATCTCATCACAACCAGAGAGATGTTACCCCACTCACAATATGAGAAGAGCATTGTACCACAACAAGAGAGGAGCCCAACTGCCTCAACTAAAGATGAGCCCTCCCCCTCCCCACCACAACTAGAGAGTAGTCTGCAAACAACAACTAGAGAGGAGCCGTCCGTCCATAAGTATAGTGGACCCTCACTGCAAGAGTAGAGATCTATGCTGCAAATAGAGAGTAGCCTCCTGCACATGGCAACTAGACAGAGGCAAACCTTCACATCACTACTAGAGAAGACCTGTCCCACTGCAACTCAAGAGGAGGCCCAACTCCCCTGGTGCAGCTCAAGAGGTACACCAAGTTCCCCCATGGAACTCGAGTGGAGGCCCAACTCCCCAGTTGTAACTCAAGAGGAAGCCATAGTTCCCTGCCTCAACTCTTGACGGGGCTTGGCTCCCCTGTTGCAACTTGAGAGGAACCCCTAGATCCCCACTGCAACTTGACAGGAACCCAGTTTCCTGCCGCAACTTGAGAAGAACCCTGAGTTCCCCACCTCAACTCGAGTTCTGGACTGATTCACCTGAATCAACTCAAGAGGAACCCCGAGTTCACTACCTCACTAGAGATGAGCCCCAAGCCCCCTGATGCAACTCCAGAGGATTTCCAAGAGGAACCAACCCCATCACAATTTGAGAGGCACACTCTACCACAAAGAAAGAGGAAGCCACATACCACAACTAAAGAGTGGACACCCCCTCTCCCCGCCACCACAACTAGAGAGTAGCCTCAGGAGCATTGGAAATAGAAAAAGCACCCCTTGTCATAATAAACAGAGAGAAGTCACCACCTCACAATTTGAAAAGAGCATCCTACTGCATTTAGAGAGGAGCCTAGATACCACAATTAAAGAGGAGTCCCTGTGCCACAACTAGTGAGCAGTCTGGGGGGTGGGGGGGGGAAGGAATGAGGAGACAAGACACCACAAATAAAGAGTGGATCCTCACTGCAATTAGAGCAGAACCCCATGCAGCTACTAGAGAGTAGCCTTCTGCAGATTGCAACCTCTCAGGTACCAGCCTGCACATCGCTAGTAGAGAGGATCTGCCACATTGCAGCACAAGAGGAGGCTCCAACAGAACTCTAAAGGAAACCTAAGTCACCTGCTCCAACTCAAGAGGCACTCCAAGTCCCCACTACAATTTGACAGGAACCCTAAGCTGTAACAAGAAAGGGGGGCACTGGACAAAATGACAGAGCAGCTCCCCAGCCAAAACTAAACCATATTTCCCCAAAACAACTAGAGTGGGGTCCCTGAAGATATCACACCTAGAAATATGCCATTCTGTCACAAATAGAGACTAGCTCCCTGAAGTAAGTTGAATGGAGTCCCTCACAACTAGAGAGAAGTAATCCCAGCAATATTAGTGATGACACTCTAGGGCTAAAACCAAAGAAGGACATCCCCGTGGAGCCACCCACACCCGAACCAGAGAGGACAAAGCCCTGCACCTTGAAAGGAGCCCTCCACCAAAACTCAAGATGAGCCCACTGGATATCACACATTGAGAGGAGCCCCTCTGCTGCTAATAGGGAGGAAGATCACACCACAAGTAGAGAGGAGCTTGCACACCACAACTAGAGAGAATCGAATCCACCACAATTACACAGTTGACCCCAACACAATAGAGAAGTTTCATGCCAAAACTAGTGGGTAGCCACCCGACATTGCAACAAGACAGGAGCCATCCTGCACATCACTTCTAGAGATGAGTCAACCCAAGACAACTCAAGAGGAGGCTCCACCGCAAGTTGAGAGGAAGCCTGAGTACCCCCAGCTCTAGAGTAACCCTGAATTCCCCACCACAGGTCAAGTGGAACCGAGTCATGTGCTGCCACTCGAAGGAACTCTGAGTTCCGCGCTGCAGCTACAGAGGAAGACCGACTCCCCTGCTAAACTTGAGAGGAACCTCTCAAGTTCCTCCTTGAAACTAGAGAAGAGGTCTGAAACTACTGTTGCAACTCGAGAGGAAACTAGAGTTCCCCACCTCAACTAGAAAGAAGGCCTGACTTCCCTGTTACAACATGAGAAGAAAGCTGAGCTCCATCCCCCTCAACTTGAGAGACTTGACTCCCCTGTTGCAACTCAAGACAAACCCCGAGATCCCCACCTTAACTCAAGATGAGGCCCGATTCCCCTACAGCAACTCAAGAGGTACATCGAGTTACTCATCGCAACTCTAGACAAGACACGCCTAGCCCCCTGATGCAACTCCAGAGGAGTCCCTAGAGGAGCCTACCCCACCACAATTCAAGAGGAACACTCTACCACAAAAAGAGAGGAAGCCCCACAACACAACTAAATCAGAGGCCTCCCTCCACAACTAGAAAGTAACTTCCTGCACATCACAAATAGAAAAAGAGCCCCTTCTCATCACAACCAGAGAAGAGTGACCCCCTTACAATTTGAGAAGATCACAATACCACAACTAGAGAGAAGCCCACCTAACAAAAGTAAAGAGGAGCTCCCTCCTCTTTACTGGAAAAACTGGAGCAGAATCTGCAAATGACTACTGAAGAGCCGACCCACCACAAATAAAGCATGGACCCTCACTGCAATACGAGTGCAACACCACCCCAAAAATAGTGTAGCCTTCTGCACATTGAAATTAGGGTCCAACCCGCACATCGCAATTAGAGAGGATTGTCCCCACTGCAGCTCAAGAGGAAACTCCACCACAACTCTATAGGAAGCCCGTGTCACCTGTTGCTACTCAAGTGTCACCCCGAGTTCCCAGCTGCAATTTGACAGGAGCCTTAGACTGTATCCAGGAAAGGGACCATTGGCCAAAATGACAGAGGGGCTCTTCAGCCAAAACCAAAGCAGATTCCCCCGGCACAACTAGAGTGGTGTCCCCCAGGATATCACACCTAGAGAAAAGCCCTTTTGTAAAAAATAGAGACGAGCTCCCAGAAGTTGAGTGGAGTCCCTCACAACTAGAGAGCAGCAATACCATCGATATTTGTGAGAGACCCCTAGCACCAAATAGAGGACCCCCCACTTGGAGACACCCACACCCCAACCAGAGAGGAGACAGCCCTTCATCTTGAGAAAAGCCCTCAGCCACAACTCAAGAGGAGCCAGCTGGACATCACACATGAGAAGAGCCCATCTGCTGCTAATAGAGATAAACCTCACACCATGAGTGGAGAAGAGCTCGCACACCACACCTAGAGGGTAATGAACCCACCACAACTACAGAGTTGATCCCGACAACAATGATAGAGAAATCACATGTCAAAGTTAGTGAATAGCCATCCAACAACCAATAGCCATGTTGTTGCAACATCCTGGCTTGCAACGAGACAGGAGCCACCATGCAAATCTCTGCTAGACATAAGTCGACCCAAGAAAACTTGAGAGGAGGCCCCACTGCAAGTCAAGGGGAACCCTGTGTACCCTCCCCTCCCCCAGCAAGTCAAGAGGAACCTCGAGTTTCCTGCCTCAGCTCGAGTGGAACCCTGAGACCCCTGATGCAACTCAAGAGGAACCCCCAGCTGCCCACCACAACTCTAAAGGAACTCGAGAGGCAGCCTAACTCCCCTGTTGCAACTCGAAAGGAAAAACGAGATCACCATCACAACTCAAGAGGAACCTTGAGTTCCCCGTAGCAACTCTAGAGAAGGTTCGACTTCCCTTTGCAACTTGAGAGGAACACCAAGATCCTCTAGGCAACTCAAGAGGAACCTCGAATTTCCCACTTGAACTCGAGAAGAACCCAAGTTCACTGCCGCAAATCTAGAGGAGGCCTGATTCCCCTGCAATGACTCAAGAGGAATGTCGAGGTCACTGTCGCAACTAAAGATGTGTCCCAAGCCCTTGTAATTCCAGAGGATTACCAATAGGAGCCTTAGTTCAGTTCAGTTCAGTCACTCAGTCGTGTCCAACTCTGTGCGACCCCATGAATCGCAGCATGCCAGGCCTCCCTGTTCATCACCAACTCCCAGAGTTCACTCAGACTTGCATCCATCGAGTCAGTGATACAATCCAGCCATCTCATGCACTGTTGTCCCCTTCTGCTCCTGCCCCCAATCCCTCCCAGCATCAGAGTTTTTTCCAATGAGTCAACTCTTCGCATGAAGTGGCGAAAGTACTGGAGTTTCAGCTTTAACATCAGTCCTTCCAAAGAACACCCAGGGCTGATCTCCTTCAGAATGGACTGGTTGGATCTCCTTGCAGTCCAAGGGACTCTCAAGAGTCTTCTCAAACACCATAGTTCAAAAGCATCATTTTTTTGGTGCTCAGCTTTCTTCACAGTCCAACTCTCACATCCATACATGACCACTGGAAAAACCATAGCCTTGACTAGACGGACCTTTGCTGGCAGTTTAATGTCTCTGCTTTTCAATATGCTATCTAAGTTGGTCATAACTTTTCTTCCAAGGAGTAAGCATCTTTTAAGTTCATGGTTGCAATA
>SJYF01000621.1:463162-483270 GCA_006410515.1 Procapra przewalskii | reverse complement strand
CTTTTTCACTCTCCACTTTCACTTTCATCAAGAGGCTTTTTAGTTCCTCTTCACTAATAGGAGCCTACTCCACCACAATTAGAGAGTAGCACTCTTTGGCAACAAGTGAGGAAGCCCCATATCACAACTATAGAGGAGGCCCCCACTGCCACAAATAGAGAATAGCTTCTTGCACATCACAGCTAGCAAAAGTGCCCCTGCTCATCACAACCAGAGAGGAATCTCCTACCTCACAATTGGAGAAGAGCACTCTTCTGCAACTAGAGAGGAGACCAACTACCACAAGTAAAGATGAACCCCCCTTAATAACTAAAAAGGAGTCTGCTAACAACAACTAGAGAGAATAAAATCCACCATAAATAAAGAGTAGGCCCTCACTGCAATTAAAGTGGATCCCCCTGCCACTAGAGAGTAGCCTCCTGCATGTTGCAACTAGAAAGGGGCAAGCCTGCATATCATCACTGGAGAGGTTCTGCCCACTACGGCTCATGAGGAGGCTCCACCACAACTCTAAAAGGACCCCGAATCACCTGCTGCCACTCAAGAGGCATCCTGAGCTCCCCACTGCAATTTGACAGGAGCCCTAAGCTGTAACCAGAAAAGGGGCCACTGGCCAAAATTATGGAGGGGCTTTCCAGCCAAAACTGAAGCAGATATCCCCAGCACAACTAGAGTGAAGTACCCCAGGATATCACACCTAGATTGAAGCCCTTCTACCGCAAAGAGAGACAAGCTCCCTGAAGTATGCCAAGTGGAGTCCCTCACAACTAGAGGCAAACAATCCCATTAATATTAGTTAAAAAAAAAAACTAGCACTAAAGTTAGAGAGGATATCCCCTGTGGAGACACACACACCCTTACTAGAGAGGATAAAGCTCCACACCTCAAGAGGAGCCCTCCATCTAAACATGAGAAGAACCCACTGGACATAATATATATAGAGAAACACCTATTCTCCTAATAGAGATGAACCTCACACAAGTAGAGAGGAGCTTGCTCACCACAAGTTGAGAAAATTGAACCCATCACAACTACAGAGTTGACCCTGACCACACGATAGAGAAATCTCATACCAAAACTAGTAACGACCAGACATTAAAACAAGACAGGGGCCATTCTGCATATCCCTGCTTGTGATGAGTAACCCAAAGAGAACTCAAGAGGAGCCCCTAAGGCAAATCAAAAGAAATATTGAGTACTCCCCAACTTGATAGGAACCCCAAGTTCCCTGCCACGCCTCGAGGGGATCCTTGAGACATGCACTGCAACTTGAGAGGAACACTCAGTTCAGCTGCTACTTGAGAGGAGCTCTGCACCCTGCTGCAACTCAAGAGGAACCATGAATTTCTTTCCACAACTCGATAGGAACCGCGAGTTCCCTGCTGCACCTGGAGAGGAGGCACAACTTCCCTGTCACAACTGGAGAGGACCCCCGAAATCCTCCCTTCCAACTTGATAGGAGGCCCAATTCCCCTGTGGCAATCCGAGAGGAAACCTGTGTTCCCTGCATCAGGCCAAGAGAATGCCTGACTCCCCTGTTGCAACTCGAGAGGAACACAGAAATCCCCTTCACAACTCAATAGGCACCCCTAGCTCCCCACCACAGCTCAAATGGAACCCTGAGTCCTGCAGTGCAACTCAAGAGAAACACAGAGTTCCTCCTGCAACTCAAGGCTACCTCTGAGTCTGCTGCTACCACTCAAGAAGACCCCTGAGTTTCCTGCCGCAACCCAAGATGAACCCCAAGTTCCCCCCTGCAACTCTAGTAGAACCAAGAGTTCCCTGTCACAACTCAAAAGGAAGCCTGACTCCCCTCTTGCAACTCGGGATGAACCCCGAGATCCCCGTTGCAACATGAGATGAACACCGAGTTTCCTAATACAACTCAAGATGAGGCCGCATTCCCAGCAGCAACTCAAGAAGAACACTGAGTTCCCCATCGCAACTCGAGACAACCCCCAAGTCCACTGATGCAACTCCAGAGGACTCTCAAGAAGAACCTACCCAAGCACAATTCTAGAGGAGCACTAGAGAGGATACAACTACAACAACTAAAGAGGAGCCCCTCTGTCACAACTAGAGAAGAGTCTGCAAATGATAAATAGAGAGGAGCCGACCCACTACAAGTAAAGAGTGGACCCTCACCGAAATTAAACTGAAGTCCCATGTTACAACTAGAAAGAAGACTCCCTCACATTACAATAGACAGGGTCCAGATTATATATCTCTACTATAGAGGATCTGACCCATTGCAGCTTGAGAGGAGGTTCCATTACAACTCTAAAGGAATCCCAAGCCACCTTCTGCAGTTCAAGAGGCACCCTGAGTTCCCTGCTACAGTTTGACAGGAGCCCTAGGCTGTAACAAGAAATGAAGCCACTGGCCAAAATGATGGAGTGGCTCCTAGGCAAATTGAAATGGATTCCACCGGCATAACTAGAGTGGAGTCCCCCGAGATAACACTCCTAGAGAGAAGCCCTTCTACTGCAAATAGAGATGAGCTCCCTGAAGTAAGTCGAATAGAGTTCCTCACAACTAGACAGAAGCCCCAAGACAACTTGGGAGGAGGCCCCACCACAAGTTAAGAGGAACACTGAGTATTCCCACAAATCGAGAGGAACCCCAAATTCCCCACCATGGCTCAAGTGGAACCCTGAATCCTGAGCTGCAACTCAAGAAAAACACTGAGCTCCCACTGCAACTCGAGAGGAGCTCTGAGTCCCCTGCTGAAAATAGAGATGAAACCTAAGTTCCCCAGCTCGACTCGAGATGAAACCCAACTCCCATGCTGCAAATTGAGAAGAAACCCGAGTTCCCCACCACAACTCGAGAGGAGGCCTGACTCCCCTGTTGCAACTCGAGAAGAACCCTGAGATTCCTGCTGCATCTCGAGACGAACCCCAAGTTTCTGCCAAAACTCGAGAAGAAACCCGAGGTCCCCACCTCAACTAGAGATGAAGGCTGATTCCCCTGCAGTGACTCAAGAGGAACCCTGAGTTCCCCATCACAACTCAAGACAAGCCACAAGCCCCCTGATAGCAACTCCAGAGGATTCCCAAGAAGAACTTATGCAAGCACAATTTGAGAGGAGCTCTCTACAGCAACAAGAGAGGAAGGCCTAATGCTGCAACTAAAGAGGAAGCCCCCTCTGGCACAACTAAAGAGTAACTTCCTGCACATCGCAAACAGAGAAAAAGCCCCTTCTCAGCACAACCAGAGAGTACTCAATCCCCTCACAATTTGAGAAGAACATCTCTAATACAACTAGAGAGGCGCCCAACTACCAGAACAAAGAGGCGCCCCCTTGCTACAAAGAGAGGAGTCTGCATATGACAACTGGAGAGGAACTGACACATCAGAACTAACAGTGGAACCTCACTCTAATTAAAGTGGAGCCCCATACCACAACTAGAAAGAAGCCTTGCACAAATTGCAATTAGACATGGGCCAGCTTCCGCATCACTACTACTAGAGAGAATCTGCCCCCACTGCAGCTCTAGAGGAGGCTCCAATACAGCTCTAAAAGAGTCCTGAGTCACCTATTACAACTCAAGAAACACCACGAGTTTCCCACTGCAATTTGCAGGAGCCCTAGGCTGTAACAAAAAAGGGGTGGGTCATGAGCTAAAATGACAGAGGGGTTCCCCAACCAAAACTGAGCAGATCCCCAGGGCACAACTGGAGTGGAGCTCCCCAGGATATCACACCATAGAGAAGCTCTTCTGCCGCAAGTAGAGGCATTGAAGTAGGTCGAGTAGAGTCCCTCACAACAAGAGAGAAGCAATCCCACTGCTATTAGTGAGGAACCCCCAGCACCAAAAGTAGAGAGGACTCCACACCCCCATGGAGTCACCCACACCACACCAAAGCAGACAAGCCCTGCACCTTGAAAGGAGCCCTCCACCACAACTCGAGAGGAACCCACTGGACATCACAGGTAGAGAGGAGCCATTCTGCTGCTAACAGAGACGAACCTCACACCACAAGCAGAGAGAAGCTTGCACTCCACCACTGGAGAGTTGAACCCACCACAACTTACCTCAACCACAATGATAGGGAAGTCCCATGCCAAAACTAGTGAGTTGCCACACAACATTGAAACAAGACAAGAACCATCCTGCACATCCCTGCTAGAGACAAGTTGCTGCAAGACAACTCGAGAAGAGGCCCCATTGTAAATCGAGAGGAACCCTGTGTACCCCCCGTAAATCGAGAGGAATCCTGAGTTCACCACCATGAATTGAATGAAACCCTGAGTCTGGCACTGCAACTTGAGAGGAACAGTGAGTTGCCACTGCAACACGAGAGGTACTCTGAATCACCGCTTTTAACTCAAGAGGAACGCCGAGTTCTCCAAAGCAACTCAAGAAGAGGCCCAACTCCCCTGCTGAAAGTCGAGAGAAACCCTAAGTGCCCCCTCGCAATTCGAGTGGAGGCATGACTCCTCTGTTGCAACTCAAGAGGAACCCCTAGTTTCCAGCACAATTTGAGAAAAACCGCACATTCCCCACCACACCTCGAGGTGAGCCCTGATTCACCATCAGCGACTCGAGAGGAGCAGGGAGTAACACGTAAATAGAGACGAGCCACAAGCTGCCTGATGCAACTCCAGAGGATTGCCAAGAGGAGCCTACCCCAACACCATTTGAGAAGCGCACTCTAATGAAACAAGAGAGGAAGCCTCAAACCAAAACTAAAGGGGAGGAAACCCTGCCAAAACTAGAGAGTATCCACCTGCACACTGGAACTAGACAAAGCACCCCTTCTCATCACAACCAGAGAGGAGCCACACACACCCCACAATTTGAGAAGTGCATTCTACCACAACTAGAGAGGATCTCAACTACCACAACTAAAGAGGAGGCTCATGCCACAACTAGAGAGGAGTCTGCAAAGGACAACTAGAATGGAGCCAACAGCAGAAATAAAGTATGGACCCTCACTGTAATTAGAGGGGAGGCATGTGTAACATCTAGAGAGTAGCCTTCCACACATTACAACTAGAGAGGGGCCAGCCACAATATCACAACTAGTTGCCCCACTGCAACTCAAAGGAGACTCCAGCAAAACCCTAAAGGAACTCTGAGTCAACTGTTGCAGCTCAAGAGGCACCCCAAGGTACACACTGCAATTTGACAGGATCCTTAGGCTGTATCAAGAAAAGGGGCCACTGGCCAAAATGACAGGGCCTCCCTGGCCAAAACTGAGGTGGGTTACCCCAGCACAACTAGAGTAGAATCCCCCAGGATATCACAAATAGAGAGAAGACCTTCCACCTCAAATGGATATGAGTTCCCTAAAGAAAGTCAATTGGAGGCCCTCACAGCTAGAGGGAAGCAATCCCACTTATATTAATGAGGAACCCCTAGCTCAAAAAGTAGAGAGGACCTCCTCTGTGGAGGCACCCACACCAAAACCAGAGAGGAAACAGCCCCGCACCTTGAGAGGAGTCCTCTGGACATCACACATAGACAGGAGCCCCTCTGCTGCTAATACAGATGAACCTCATACTGCAAGTAGTTAGGAGCTTTCACACCACCACTGGAAAGAATTGAATCCACCACAAGTTCAGAGTTGACCCCAACAACAATAATAGGAAAGTCCCATTCCAAAACAACTGAGTATACACTCAACATTGCAACAAGACAGGAGCCACCCTGCACATCACTGCTCGAGATGAGTTATCCCAAGAGAACCCGACAGGAGGCCCCACCACAAGTCGCAGGGAACCCTGAGTACCAACCAAGCTCAAGAAGAACCACAAGTTCCCCAACACAACTCCAGTGGAATCCTGCATTCCACACTGCAACTTCGGGGGAGCACTGATTCTCTACTGCACATGGAAAGGAGCTCTGAGTCCCAAGCAGCAACTCTAGAGGACATCCCAAGTTTCCAGCAACAACTAGAGAAGAACCCCGAGTTTCTGTTGAAACTTTAGAGGAGGCCCAACTCTCCTGCTGCAACTCAAGAGGAAACATGAGTTCCTCACCTCAACTTGAGAGGAGTCCTGACTCCCCTGTTGCTACTAGGAGGAATCCTGAGATCCTGATGAAAACTAAAGAGGAACCCCAGGTGTCATCCCACAAGTCAAAAGAACACCAAGATCTCCCTCAACTCAAATAAGGCGTGTTTCCCCTGCAGCGACGAGAATGGAACACCAAGTTTTCCCTCACAACACGAGAGGAGGTCTTACTTCTTTGTTGCAAACCAAGAAAAAACAAAGTTCCCCACCTCAACTCAATAGGAGGCCTGTCATACCTTTTACAACTCGAGAGGAAACCGGAGTTCCATGCCACAATGAAAGAAGATGCCTGACTCCCCTGTTGCAACTTGAAAAGAACCCTGAGATCCATCACAACTGGAGAAAAACCCTGAGTTTTCTGCCTTAACTCAAGATGAGGCCCTATTTCCCCACAGAGACTCACAAGGAATACCGAGTTCCCCCTCGCAACTCAAAAGGAGAACTGACTTCCCTGAGGCAACTTGAGAGGGTCCCTGAGACCCCCATCAAAACTTGAGAGGAACCCCGAGCTTCCCTCCACAAGTCGATAAAAACAAGATCCCACCTCAACACGAAATGAGGCCCAATTCCCCTGCAGTGACTTGAGACAAATCCTGAGTCCCCCCCTTGCAACTTGAAAGGAGGCTTGACTCCTTTTTTTGCAACTTGGGAGGTTCCCCAGGATACCCATCACAACTCAAGAGGAACCCTGAGATTCCTACAACTCGAGAAGAACACCATGTTCCCCACCTCATTTCGAGATGAGACCCATTTCCCCTGCTTCCACTCGAGAGGAATCCCGAGTTCCCCCTTGCCCCTCAAGAGTGGGACTGACTCACCTGTTTCAGCTCAAGAGAATCCCCAAATTCCCCATTACAACTGGAGAAAAAAACCGAATTTCCCACCTCAACTCAAAAAGAACCCCGAGTTCCCCACCTCAATTTGAGATGTGGCCCGATTCCCCTGCAGTGACTCAACAGGAACCCCAAGTTCCCCATCCCAACTAGACTCGAGCCCCAAGACACCCATGCAACTGCAGAGCATTCCCAAGAGCAGCCCACCCCACCACAATTCAAGAGGAGCACTCTACCACAACAAAAGAAGAAGCCTTATACCAAAACTAAGTAGGAGGCAGGCCCTGCCACAAATAGACAGGAGCTTCCTGCACTTTGCGACTAGAAAAAGTGCCCCTTCTCTTTACAACCATAGAGGAATCACCCACCTCCCAATTTGAGAAGAGCACTCTACCACATCTAGAGAGAAGCCCAACTACCACAATTAAAGAATTCCCCTGCCACAACTAGAGAGCTGGCTGCAAATGAGAACTAGAGACTTAGCCAACCCACAGCAAATAAGGCGGACCCTCACTGCAATTAGACTGGAGCCCCAGGCTACAACTAGAGAGCAGCCTCCACACATTGCCACTAGAGAGGTCACACCCTGCACATCGCTACTAAAGAGAATCTGCCCCACTGTAGCTCGAGAGCATGCTCCGCCACAACTCTAAATGAACCCTGAATCACATGCTGCAACTCAAGAGGGACCCTGAGTTCCCTGCCACAATTTCATAGGAGCCTTAGACTGTAACCAGAAAAGGGGCCATTGAACAAAATGACAGAGGGGCTCCCCAGCCAAAACTGAAGCAAGATTCCCTGGCACAGAGTAGTGTCCCCCAAGATATCACACTTAGACAGAGGTCTTTCTCCCACAAATACAGAGGAGCTCCCTGAAGTAAATAGAATGGAGTCCCTCACAACTAAAGAGAAGCATTCCTACTAATATTAATGAAGAACGCCTAGCACCAAAGAGAGAGAACCTCCCCTGTGTCGCCAATAACACCCCAACCAGACAGGACACAGCCCTACACCTCAAGAGGAGCCCTCCACCAAACTCGAGAGGATCCTGCTGTACATCACACATAGAGATGATCCCCTCTGCTGCTCATAGAAACAAACCTCACACCACAAGAAGGGAGGAGCTAGTATCCCTCCACCGGAGAGAATCAAACCCACCACAGCAACAGATTTGACTCCAAACACAACGGTAGTGTAGTCCCATGCTAAAACTACAGAGTATGACCCAACATTGTAACAAGATTGGAGTCACTCTGCACAAACCTGCTAGAGACGAGTTGCCATAAGACAATTTGAGAGGAGGCCCCACCATCAGTCGAGAGGAACTCTGAGTACCAGCCCAACTCAAGAGGAACCCCGAGGTCCCCACCCCTGCCACTAGAAAGTAGCCTCCTCCACATCACAAAGAGAAAAAGCACCCCTGCTCATCACAACCAGATAGGAGTCACGCCATGCACAATCTGAAAAGAACAAACTACTGCAACTAAAGAGAAGACCCACTACCACAACTACAGATGCTTACCCTTGCCACAGCTAGAGAGGTGTCTCCAAACTAGAGAGGAGCCTCCTGCACATTCCAACTAGACAGGGGCCAGCCAGAACATTGCTACTTGCGAGAATCTTCCCTAATGCACCTCGAGAGAAGGCTCCACCACAACTCTAAAGGAACCCTGAGTCACCTGCTGCAGCTCAAGAGGCACCTTGAGTTCTCGGCTACAATTTGACAGGAGCCCTAGGCTGTAACATTAAAATGGGCCACTGGCAAAAATTACAGACTGGCTCCCCAGCCACAGTTGAAGTGCATTCCCCCGACATAACTAGAGTGGATTCCCCCCAGGATATCACACTTAGAGACAACCCTATCGCCTCAAATAGAGATGAGCTCCGTGAAGTAAGCCAAGCAGAGTATCTCACAATTACAAGCAATCCCACTAATATTTATGAGGAACCCCTAGTGCCAAAAGTAGAGGACCTCCACCGTGCAGCCACCTCAAACACAACCCAAGTGGACACAGCCCCGCACCTCGAGAGGAGCCCTCCACCACAACTCAAGAGGAGCCTGCTTAATATTATACATAGAAAGGAGAGCCTCTATGCTGCTAATAGACATGAACCTCACACCACAAGTAAAGAGGAGCTTGCACACACTACCACTAGAGAGAATTGAATCCACCACAACTACAGCATTGACCCCCAGCACAAGGATAGAGATGTCCCATGTCAAAATCAGTGAGTAGCTACCCAACATTGCAACAAGACAGGAGCCACTCTACACATCCTTGCTAGAGACGAGTTGCCCCAAGACATCTCTAGAGGAGGCCCCACCACAAGTCGAGAGGAACCCTGAGCACCCCCCAACTCGAGAGGAACCCCGAGTTCCCTGCTATGGCTTGAGTGGAACACTGATTCCCATGCTGAATCTTGAGAGGAACACTGAGTTCCCGCTACAACTCGAGAGGAGCTCTCAGTCCCCTGCTGTGACTCGAGATGATCCCTGAGTTACCCAAAGCAACTCAAGAAGAAGCCCAAGCCCCCTGATGCAATTCGAGAATATCTCCAAGAGAAGCCACTCCCACCACAATTTGAGAGGAATACTCTACTACAACAGGAGAAGAAGCCCCATAGCACAAATAAAGAGGAAACTCCCTCACCCCACCATAAGTAGAGTTAAATCTACAAACCGCAAATAGAAAGGAGTTGAAACAAAAATGTCAGTTGACCCCACTGCAAATAGAGTGGAGCCCCATGCCATAAGTCTATAGTAGCCTACTGCACATCACAACTAGACAGGAGCCAGCCTGCTAATCGCTCCCTGAGAGGAGCTGCCCCACGCAGCCTGGGGAGGGGGGGTGCACCACAACTCTAAAGTAACCCCAAGTCACCTGTCCCAGCTTGAGAGGAACCCTAAGTCCCCTACTACAACTTGACAGGAGCCCTATATCATCAAAAAGAAGGAGGCCCGAGGGACAAACAGAGGAATCTCCTGCCAAAACTTGAAAGGATTCCACTGCAAAAACTAGAGAGGAGCACTCAAGCACATTGCACCTAGAGAGAAGTCCCTTTGCCACAAATAGAGACGAGGCTCTTGAAGTAACTTGAGGCGAGCCTCTCACCACTAGAGCAGAACAACCCTGTGAAAACTAGTGGGGAGCCACCAATGCTACAAGTAGAGAGAACACCTTCCCTAAAAGGAAGCCCAGAGGTGGCACCACTGCAATTAGTGAGGAGCCCCGAGTCCCCACTTGAACTTGAGGGAAGACTTATGCCAAAACTCAAGAGAAACCTATGGCCACAATAACAGAGGAACCCACCTGCCAAAACTGGAGAGTGCCCCACCACTGCAACTGGAGAGGAGACCACAGACATCTCACCTAGAGGGGGTCCCCGCCACCTCAAATAGAGACAAGCCCACTCCTGCAAGTCGAGTAGATTCCCCTACCACCATTGGAGAGGAATAATCTCGTCACAACTAGAAAGTAGACATCACACATCAACTAGAGAGCAGCCCCTTGAACATCGCCACTTAAGAGGAGCATTCCTGCACATCAGAGTTAGACGAAGCCTCCTTCCACAACTAGATAGGAGGCTCCCATGCCAAAACTAAACAGGAGGGTCCATGCCAAAATTAGAGAGTAGGCTTGCACATAATTGCACCTGAAAAGAGTGTCTGTGCACATCACTACCAGAGAGTAAATACCGCATTTACAGAAACATTCAACCCCAACTATAGAGGTGCCTCCCAAACACCATAACTAGAGAAAAGCTCCACTAACACAACTTGAGTGGAGACTGCACAACACAACTAGAGAGGAGCCCACCAACACAACTAAGAGTTGACCCCACAAACCAACTAGAGAGGAACCTCATGCCACAGGTAGTTTAGCTGCCAACACATTGCAACTAAACAGAAGCCACCCTGCACATTGCTACTAGAGAGGAGCAACCCTACCACAACTCGAGTGGAGGCATCACCTCAACTCGAAAGGAACACCAAGTACCCCAACACAACTCAAGAGGAGTCCCCCACCACAACTCGAGAGGAGCTCACACACTGCAAAAAAAGAGAAACCCACCTGCACACCACATTAAAAAAAAAAAAAAAGGCCCCACCCTCTGGCCCTAGAGAGGAGCAATCTCATACGCCAAATATAGAGAGTAGGCTCCTACCTCAACTAAACAGTAGTCCCTCAAACCACAAATAGAGATGAGCCAACAAACTGCACCAAGAGAATAGCCACAGAGCATCATGACAAAGACAGATGTTCCCAGTCCACAACTAGAGAAGACTTCCCCAGGAACAGCAAAACTGGGGAGGAGTACCCCAGCACATCACCACTTGAGAGAAGCCCAACCACTAAGATTAGAGAGTTGAAAACACCCCACAGCAGGATAGTTGATCCTCAGGTGCAATTAGTGAACAGCTGCAACTAGAGAAGAGCCCCACATCCCGTATATCACATCTAGAATGGAGAACCACTGCCACGGTTAGAGTGGACACACCTGGCACAGGTAGGAGCTCGACCCATGCATCACATCTAGAGTAAAGTCTCCATGAACATCACAACTAGACTGGAACTCCCACACGGATCATAACAAAAGAGGAGGCAAACACCGCAACTAGAGCAGAAACCCATGCTGCAATTATAGATAATCCTCCATGAACATAGCCATTAGAGGGGGGCATACCCACACATCACAATTAGACAGAACCTCCCTTCCACTAGTAGATAGGAGCCCAACATGCTGTAACTAAAGAGGACCCTTTCTGCCACAACTATAGAGTAGCCTCCTGCAAATCACAACAAGAAAAAGTGCCCCTTCACATCACAATCAGAGAGAAGACACCCCCATCACTCTTTGAGAAGAGAACTTTACCGCAACTAGCTAGGAGCCCAGCTACAACTAAAGAGGAGCCCCACCACCCTGTCACAACTAGAAAGGGGCGTGCAAACAACAACTAGAGAGGAGCTAACCCATCAGAAATAAAGAGCGAACCTTCACTGAAACTAGACAGAAGCCCCATACTGCAACTAGAGAGTAGCCTCCTTCACACTGCAACTAGACAGGGGCCAGCCTGGACATAGCTACTAGAGAGGATCTGCCCCACTGAAGCTTGGCTGGAGGCTCCACCAAAACTCTAAGAAGCCCAAGTCACCTGTTGCAACTCAAGAGGAACCCCAAGTGCCCTACTGCAATTTGACAGGAGCTCTTGGCTGTAACAAGAAAAGTGGCCACTGGCAAAAATGACAGAGTGGCTCCCCAGCCAAAACTGAATTGTATTACTCTGGAACAGCTAGAGTGGAATCCCCCAGGACATCACACCTAGATAGAAGCCCTTCTGCCACAAATAGAGATGATCTTCCTGAAGTAAGTCGAGTGGAGGCCCTCAAAACTAGAGAGAAGCAATTCCACTAAATTAGTGAGGAACCCCTAGCACCAAAAGTAGAGAGAGCCTCCCCCGTGGAACCAACCACATCCCTACCAGAGGGGACACAGCCCTGCGACTCAATAGGAGCCTGCTGGACACCACAGACAAGAGCCCTTCTGCTGCCAATAGAGATGAACTTCACACCACAAGTAGAAAGGAGCTTGCACGCCACAACTAGTTAGAATCAAAACCACCACAACTACAGAGTTGACCCCAACCACGAGTAAAGAAAAGACCCATGACAAAACTAATGAGCAGCCACAACACATTGCATCAAGACAGGAGCCACCCTGCACATCTATGCTAGAGATGAGTCTCCCCAAGACAACTCTAGAGGATGCCCCACCACAAGTCCAGAGGAACCCTGAGTACCCGCTGAATCAGAGAGGACACCGAACTCCCCACCACTCCTCGAGTGGAACCATGAAACCCACACTGCAACTCAAGAGGAACCCTGAGTTTCTCAATAGAACTCGAGAGGAATGCTGAATTCCCTACTGCAACTCTGTAAGAAGCCCAACTGCCCTGCTGCAACTTGAGAGCATCCCCAAGTAATCCCCACAATTCAAAAGGAACCCTGTATTCCCATTCACAACTCTCCTGGAGCCCCAGGTCCCCTGTTACAACTCTAGAGGAACCCCTAGTTCTCTGCTTCAATTCGAGAACTCTGAATTTCCCATCTCAACTCAACATAAGCCCCATGATGCAACTCGAGAGGATTCCCAAGATGCCACCATAACTCAAAAAGAACCCTGAGAATCCACCTCCATTCAAGAGAATTTTTCTGCATTACGAGTGTAGCCCCCACAACAAAGAGAGAGGCAGTCTTCTGCCAGAGCTGGAGTAGATACCCTCACAACAACTAAAGAGGAGCCCCCAAGACATTACACCTATAAAGAAGTCTCTCTGCTGCAAATAAAGATGATCCCCTTAAGTAACTTGAGAGGAGCCTCTTCAAATTACAAACAATCCTGCAAAAAAATTAGTGAGGAGACACCAATGCCAAAACTAGAGAGGACTCCCCACCCCATGGAGACGCCCCGCCACAACACGAGATGAAGCATTACTGAAACTTGAGAAACACCACATGTCTACTGCTGCAACTAGAGAGGAACCCTGAGTTTCCTGCTGTAACTCAAAAGGACCCAGAGCCACTTGCTGCAAATTGATAGGTGGATCCAGCATAACTTGAGAGGAGCTGAGTCCCCTGCCTCAACTCTGGAGGAGCTGTCACGGAAAATTGAGATAAGACCTCAGCACAACTACAGAGGAGCACCACGCCACCACAAGAAAGGAGCCCAGGCACACATAACTACAAGAGAGGAGGACACATGGTACAATTAGTGAAGTGCAACTCACCACAATTAAGAAGGAGCCCACACACCACATCTGGAGAAGAGCCCCACCACACTTTTCAACTACTGAGGAAAACCCCTGCCCAATCCAAACAGAGAGGAGACCTCCACAGAAACTAGAGACTTGACCCCCACTGTAACTAGAGAGGAGGCTTCCAGATAAAACTAGATACAAAACCGAACCACAGCTAGAGAGCAGCTCCTTGGCCACAGCAATTAAAGACTGCAACAACGTGAAGGAGTCACCATACCACAACTAGAGAGAAATCCCTAGCACAGCACAGATAGAGAGAGACCCTGGCCATTAACTAGTGTGTTGACCAAGCGTCAAAATGAGAGAAGAGCCTGCACACCACATATGGAGAAAATCCATCACATACAACAGTGATTGAGGAACAACACTGCCCAGCACAGCTAAAGAGGAACCACAGAGTCCTTTGCTGCAACACCAGAAGAGTCACTGGCCACAGTGACAGAGTAACCTCCCACTATAACTGGAGATGTGTCCCCTGCCACAAGTAGAGAGTAGTCCATCAAGACACCACACATAGAGAGGAGCCCCTCTGCCACACACAGAAACGAGCCCCTTGAAGTAAGTTGAGAGGAGGCCCTCACAAGTAGAGAGGAGCAACCAACCATGATAAAATTTGTGAGGAACACCTAGTGCCAAAAGAAGAGAAGACACCTCCTCTGCAGAGACTCCAATCACAATCTAAGAGGAGAAACCATTGCAATTTTTTAGGAGCCCCAAGTCCACAGCCACAAGTCAAGAGGAAGACCCCACTGCTACTCTCCTATTGGCCACAATGGGAGACGATGCCCCCAAATATCATACCTAGAGAGGAGTCACTCTGCAGCAAACAGAGATGAGTTCCCCCACCACAACAAGAAAGGGGGCCCCTGCACATTACAATGAGACTGGACTTCCCTCAGATATTGCAACTAAAGGGCCCCTCACCATAACTAGAAAGCAGCCCACACACAACTAGAGAGTAGAGCACCAGCAAAGCGCAACTAGAAAAGAGCAGCCACAACAAAGCTAGAGATAATCCCCTACCACAATTATAGAGAAGCCCCTACTGATACTCATGAGGAGCTCACCAGCACACCACAACTAGAAAAAAGAAACCAAGACACAGGTAGAGAGGAGTCCCCAACCACAGTGAGAGAGGATCTCCACACCAAACTTGAAAGGAGCCCCCTGGTTCATTTTGATAGGATATTTTGCCTCTTTTTAGAGGCACGCACACCCCCCACAGCAAATTGATATGTGCTCCCTGAGACAAATAGAGAGGAGCCCACTACCGAAAGTACAGAGATGTCCTCACCAGAAATCGAGAGCCCCATGAACACCAAAACTATCATGGAAACCCCGACACAACAACAAAATTGCACTCTGCCACAACTCGAGTGTAGCCTGCACATCACAGCTAGAGAAAAGACCCCACAACTAGACAGGACCACCTGGAAATCAACTTAGAGAGGAGTCTGCTGCCACAACAATAGATAAGCGCCCTGCCGCAACTTTGGAGGAGCCTACATTCCTCATGTAGAGAAGAGCTGCATAGACATCGGACCTATTGAGGAAAACCCACTTCCAATGCAAAAAGAGAGGCGCTTCCTCAATACAACTAGAGAGTTGACCACCCATCACAACTAGAGAGGGTCAACCCCATCAAAATTAGTGAGAAACCCCTAAGGCTAAAAGTAGAGAAGACCCCTCACCCTGGATCCCCTAACATGACATACGTGAGAGGAAGCCCAACCACAACTCAAGAGGAGGCCCAGTACCCAGCAGCAATTCTAGAGGAGCCCTCTGACACAAGTCGAGAGAGGCCACTGTCAACAACTATAGAGGAACCCTCCGGGTATCACACGTAAAGAGGAGCCAATCCACTGCAAATACAGACAAGGCCCAGACCACAACTAGAGAGGGGACCCCCATGCACATCACAATGAGAGAGGAGTCCCCTTAGACATCACAACTAAAGAAGAACACCTCACCACCACTAAAGAGGAGCCTGTGCACTGCAACTGAAACAAGCCACCATTTTACAGCTTTAGAGAAGTCCACCACCAAACTTAGAGAGGAGCAGCCCACTGACTTAAGAGGATCTCACCAGCACACCACACTAGAAAGGAGGCAGTATCCCACAGTAGAGAGGAGTCCCCCACCACAATTACAGTTGAGCCCCCCACAAAAACTTGAGAGGAGCCACCTACAACAAATCAAAAAGTTCCTCCCACTACAAGTGTTGTTCCTCAATCATTGTGGTATGTGATGGATTTTCTCCATATGTGCTGTGCAGGCTCTTCTCTCATTTTGATGCTTGGTCAACACACTAGTTAATGGCCAGGGTCTCTCTCTATCTGCTCTGTGCTAGGGATTTCTCTCTAGTTCCAGGAATCACAAATTAAGAGCTGGGAGCACCCTACAAATATCTTAGAGCCCCCTGCCACAACTAGAAAGGAGCACCCTTCCAAAACTAGAGAGGAGCCCACACACTACTAGAGATAAGGTCCACACAACTAGAGAGGTGCTCCTACTTTCATCACAATAAGAGAGGAGCCCGACACCACAACTAGAGGAAAGAACCCCACTATAAGGAGACATTAGCCTCACTGAACACATTGCACTAGAGAAGAGCACACCCACACATCACAAGTAAATGTAAGCCCTCTGCCTTGAGTATGCAGGAGCAAAACATGCCACAACTAAAGAAGGTGCCCTCTGTCTCAACTAGAGAGTATGCTGCTTCATATCACAACTGGAAAAAGTGTCCCTTCACATCACAAGCAGAGAAGAGTCACCCCCACCTCAATTCGAGAGGAGCACTCTACCACTACTACCCCAAGTCACCTGTCGCAACTCAAGAGGAACGCCAAGTCCCCCACCGCAATTTGACAGAAGCCCTCTGCTGTCACAAGGAAGGAGTTCCAGGCAACAAAGACATAAGAGGGACCCGGCAAAATTAGACAGGATTCCCCTGCCAAAACTGGAGCAGAGCCCTCTGGCACATTGTGCCTAGAGAGGAGCCCCTCTGCCGCAAATAGAGACAAGGTCCCTGAAGTTACTTGAGAGGAACCCCTCACAACTAGAACAGAGCAATCCTTTGAAAACCAATAAGAAGCCCCCAATGCCACAAGTAGAGAGAATACCCTTCCCACAGAGAACCCCCAGAGGTGGCAACACCACAGCTAGACAGGTGCCCAGCGTCCCCTCCTGAAACTGAGAGGAGGCCTATGCCACAACTCAGGAGGAATGCATGGCCACAACAAGAGAGGAACCCACCCGGCAAAACTGGAGGGTGTCCCCCCACATAAGAGATGATCCCGGACACTGCACCTAGAAAGGGTCCCCTCCACCACAAACGAAAATTAACCCCTCCTGCAAGTTGAGTAGATTCCGCTACCATCATCAGAGAGGCGCATCTTTGCACAGCTACAGAGCAGACCCCGTGCTGCAACTATGGAGAAGCCCCCTGATCACTGACATTTGAGAGGAGCATTCTCACACATCACAGTTAGACAGAAGCCTCCTTTGAGACTTCCCTGGTGTCTCAGATGGTAAAGCGTCTGCCTACAATGTGGGAGACCCGGCTTCAATCCCTGGGTTGGGAAGATCTCCTGGAGAAGGAAATGACAACCCACTCCAGTATTCTTGCCTGGAAAATCCCATAGATGGAGGAGCATGGCAGGCTACAGTCCATGGGGTCACAAAGAGTCGGACATGACTGAGTGATTTCACATTCACTCCTTCCACAACTAAAGAGGAGACCCCCATGCCACAACTAAAGAGGAGGGGCCATGCCAAAATTATAGTCGGCTCACGTACATCGCACTTAGAAAGAGTGCCTGTGCACATTGCTACCAGAGAGGAAACGCCCACCACAATCAGAAAGAAAAAATCCACCGCAACTCTAGAGGTGCCAACCACACACCACAACTAGAGAAGAGCCCCCTGAACACAACTCGAGAGGAGCCTACACATCAAAACTGGAGAGAAGACCACCCAACGCAACTAAGAGTTGAGCTCCCACACCAAACAGAGAGGAGCCCCATGCCAAAGGTAGTGTAGCCACCCACACATAGCAACTAAACAGAAGCAACACTGCACAATGCTGCTAAAGAGAAGCTACCCCATCACAGCTTGAATGGAGGCTCCACCACAACTCGAGAGGAACACAAACTCCCCTAACACATATCAAGAAGAATCTCCCACCACAATTAGAGAGGAGCCCACACATGACAACAAAAGAGGAGCCCACCCAGACAATGCACATTGAAAGGCAGCCCCAAACCCTGTAACTAGAGAGGAGCAATCTTGTACATGACATCTAGAGAGTAGGCTCTACACCACTGCACTAGAGAGTAACCCTGAAACTACAAATAGAAATGAGCCTGCAAATTGAACCTGGAAGAACTGAACAGCATAATGCAACAAAATAGGATTTCCCACTCCACACCTAGACTTGACTCCCCCAAGCACAGCACAACTGGGGAGGACCACCCCGGTGCATCACAACTAGAGAGAAGCCCAACCGCCAAACCTAGAGAGCTGATTACACATCACAGCTAGATAGTTGACCCTCAGGCACAACTAGTGAGGAGCACACCACTGAAACTGGAGAGGTGCCACCCCCAACCTGCCACATATTGCCACTAGAGTGGAGAACCACCCACAAAACAAGACTGGACACCCCTGCCACATGTAGATACAAGCCCTCCACATACATCACAATTAGAGAAAAGTTCCCTTGCACATCACAACTAGAATGGAACTACCACACAGATAACAACAGAGAAGGGCAACACAGGAACTAGAGAGGAGATCTACCTCTTCTGCAACTAAACATAAGCCCTCCCAGAACATCTCCATTAAAGAGGAGCACATCCATACATCACAATTGGAAAGAAGCCCCCTGCCATCAGCAAAGTGGAGCCCATCATGCCACAACTAAAGACGACTCCCACTGCCACAACTAGACAGTAGCCTCCTGCATACTGCAACTAGAAAAACTGGCCCCTCACACCACAACCAGAGAGGAGCCACCCCCAGTACGATTTGAGAAGAGCACTCTACTATAATTAGAGAGGAGCCCAACTACCACAACTAGAGAAGTCCCCATTCCACAACTAGAGAGGAGTTTGCAAACAAGATCTAGAAAGGAGCTGAAACAGAAACTTCAGTTGACCCCACTGTAACTATAGTGGAGACACACACCATAATTATATAGTAGCCTATCACACATCAAAACTAGAAAGGAGCATTAAGCCCCTCCCTGCAGTAAATTGATATGTGTCTCTGAGACAAATAGAGAAGAACCCACCATTGCAAGTACAGAGATGCCCCACCACAACTAGAGAGCCCCATGAACACCACAACTAGCATGGAGTCTGCTGCCACAATAAGAAAGTTGTACCCTGCCAAAACTAGAAAGGAATCCGAACATCAAAAGTAGAGAGAAACCCCCCATAACTAGACAGGAGCCTCTGGAAACCAACTTAGAGAGGAGCCGCCAGCCCCAAAATAGACAAGCCTGATGCCACAACTAGTTGCAAATAGGAAAAGGAGCATGTCAAGGCTGTATATCGTCACTGTCACCTTGCTTATTTAACTTATATGCAGAGTACATCATTAGAAACACTGGGCTGGATGAAGCACAAGCTGTAATCAAGATTGCTGGGAGAAATATCTACTGGGAGGCACTCTCCATCGCTCTTCCGATGTTGCATCAGAAGCTTTCTCTATCCTTTTTCACTATAATAAAACTTCTGCCACACAAAAGCTCTGAGTATTCAAGCCTGGTCCCTGGTCCTGAAGCTAAACCTTCTTTGAAGATCATGAATCCAACACTGTTCACCATAAGTTATTATCAAAACGAAAGGAGTTATGAAACAGCCCTGAGGACCTCACCAGCATTCTGTGACTTATCTGAGCAAAGAATTAGATACTGTCACTCAAAGATGGCCACATTATTTAAGGGATTGCTGCCGTTGCCTTGTTAGTGGCTGAAGCTCTTAAATTCACTAATGGGTGAAACCTTACAGTATATACTTCCCATGATGTAAGTAGAATATTAAATTCCAAAGTTGACATTTGGATGTCAGACAGTTAGCTTCTTAAATATCAGTCACTATTATTGGAAGGACCAATAACTAAACTTAGAGTCTCTGGAAACTTAAACCCTGCCACTTTTCTTTCCAAAAAAGAAAATGAAATGCCTGATCATGATTGCTCCCAATTTCTAACCTTAAATTATATAGCTTGAGAGAATTTGATAGACACCCTATTGGAAAATTCTGACATGAATATATTTACAGATGGCAGTTCGTTTGTTTAAGATGGAAAATGGAAAGCAGGTTATGCCATGGCTACAGGTGAACAGGTCTTGGAAGATAAATCCTTCCCCCAGGTACAAGTGTCCAACTGGCTGAACTGGTTGTTTTGACCCAAGCTTTAGAGTTAA
>SJYF01000621.1:390559-401758 GCA_006410515.1 Procapra przewalskii | reverse complement strand
GATTTACTACTTAGAATACAGTTACTATCAAAAAACATGCATATCATGCAAAGGCAAAATAAAAGTACTAAAAAGAAAGTACAGAGTTTAAAAAGAAAGATTTACTCCTTTGGAAAGATAAACTTAACAAAAATAATAAGCATAACTAAATGTACTTAAATACACTGATAATACTTATGTTTTGGCAGACTACATAGAAATGCATAGAAACCAATATAAGCCAACACTTACTTTTCTTTGTCTGATTTATAGATTTGTGCAATATCTGGTACTAAGGGATCATCTGGATTAGGGTCACAAAGCAGAGAACATATGGACAATAAAACTAGATTTAAAAGAGAACACCATATTAGGTAGTGAGTTTTCTACTTTATACAAAAGTACATATGTAAAAATAATTTTAATGAATAGACAATAAACTTATAAAGAAAAAAAGCAAAATGAACACATTAAATTACATTTGAGATTAAAACACACAGATTCCAAATACACAGTTGGAAAATATTAGAATAGCATCCTAACCTCAGATGTTTCTTAGAGATACTTTTTTACTTTAACAAGAAAACTGTCCACTTTTTATTCTATTTTAATGCAAAAAAATCTCTGTTCTAACCAATTCAAGGTAAAGCAATCAAATTATAGTTAATAGTTCAAACTATTTTGGGAGACTGAGCTCATGCACTTTTTATTTGGGCTTAGAGCTGAAGAGGGAAGATTTGTAAATTACTTTCAATGAAATTTTTTGTTACATGTACAGTATTTGTATCAAATGCATTAAAATAATATGCACAGCTATCATTACATAACATATATTTTACAATGTAAATTAAAATTGAAAAATTATAGTAGTTGTTTCTTGCCATGTTGAATACAAATACCAATGCAAATATCTATACTTTAAAAAGCAAAAAAAAAAAAAAACAAGAAAACTAAGTATCTGAAAAAGAAGGGAACAAGGACTCTAGTTCCTCAATGTCTGCTTCCATGACACCACTTCCAAGGGGATACATGGAGTCTTTGGAACAATCTTCCATCTTCACCTTCCTCTACTATGTTCACTTTTCCTATTGCTACACATCCAAAGGTGAATTTATAAGGCAGATGTGATCCTTAAATGACCTGGAAAGGGGGCGATAAGGGCTAAGAAAAACTAACATTTCATTCCTCTTTTATCTTCCATCTACCCAAAGAAATTTTAAATCTGTATATTAAACGAACAGGGTAAATTATCTGGACTCATGTCTCCAGGAAGTTTCTAAACTTAACTCATGATAAAAAGTGAAATAAAACATTTAAAATATTAAACAGTGAAAAATGAACATATATAAGGAAAATACAAGCTACTTTATAAACTAAGCAAGAAGGAGGTTCCTCATCTCCCCCCTCCTGCTACCAAGAGCCCTGTATCCTGATTTCACTATTATGCACACAAAACAAATGTTTTAAGGGAAAAGGTAACAATAGTTAACGTTCATTTGAGGCCACAGGACTGGAAAAGGTCTTTTCATTCCAATCCCAAAGAAAGGCAATGGCAAAGAATGCTCAAACTACCACACAATTGCACTATCTCACACACTAGTAAGGTAATGCTCAAAATTCTCCAAGCCAGGCGTTAGCAATACATGAACCATGAACTCCCAGATGTTCAAGCTGGATTTTGAAAGGCAGAGGAACCACAGACCAAATTGCCAACATCTGCTGGATCATCAAAAAAGCAAGAGAGTTCCAGAAAAATATTTATTTCTGTTTTATTGACTATGCCAAAGCCTTTGACTGTGTGGATCACAATAAACTATGGAAAATTCTGAAAGAGATGGGAATACCAGACCACCTGACCTGCCTCTTGAGAAACCTATATGCAAGTCAGGAAGCAACAGTTAGACCTGGAATTGGAACAACAGACTGGTTCCAAACAGGAAAAGGAGTACATCAAGGCTGTATATTGTCACCCTGCTTATTTAACTTATATGCAGAGTACATCATGAGAAACACTGGGTTGGATGAAACACAAGCTGGAATTAAGATTGCCAGGAGAAATATCAATAACCTCAGACATGCAGATGACACCTCCCTTATGGCAGAAAGTGAAGAAGAACTAAAGAGCCTCTTGATGAAAGTGAAAGAGGAGAGTGAAAAAGTTGGCTTAAAGCTCAACATTCAGAAAACGAAGATCACGGCATCTGGTCCCATCACTTCATGGCAAACAGATGGGGAAACAGTGGAAACAGTGTCAGACTTTATTTTTTGGGGCTCCAAAATCACTGCAGATGGTGACTGCAGCTATGAAATTAAAAGACGCTTACTCCTTGGAAGGAAAGTTCTGACCAACCTAGACAGCATATTAAAAAGCAAAGACATTACTTTGCCAACAAAGGTCTGTCTAGTCAAGGCTATGGTTTTTAGTCATCTACATCTATGGATGTGGCAGTTGGACTATAAAGAAAGCTGAGTGCAGAATTGATGCTTTTGAATTGTGGAGTTGGAGAAGACTGTTGAGAGTCCTATGGACTGCAAAGAGATCCAACCAGTCCATCCTAAAGGAGATCAGTCCTAAGTGTTCACTGGAAGGACTGATGTTGAAGCTGAAACTCCAATACTTCAGCCACCTGATGCAAAGAGCTGAGTCACTGGAAAAGACACTGATGCTGGGAAAGATTGAAGGCAGGAGGAGAAGGGGACGACAGAGGATGACATGGCTGGATGGCATCGCCGACTCAATGGACATGAGTTTGGGTAAACTCTGGGAGTTGGTGATGGACAGGGAGGCTTGGAGTGCTGCAGTCCATGGGGTTGCAAGAGTCGGACATGACTGAGCGACTGAACTGAACTGAACTGAGTGCTTTACTATGTGCTAGTTCCATAGTGACCATATGTGGTAATACTATTACAATTTCTTATTTGACATGTGAGGAAACTAAGGTTATGTGAAACTGATCTTAAAGGATCGCTTCTAAGCTAACTAATGAGAATTGACTGTACAGCAAAAGGAATTCTACTCAATGCTCTATGGTGACCTAAATGAGAAGGCAATCCAAAAAAGAGGGGATACACATATACGTAAAGCTGATTCACTTTGCTGTACAGCAGAAACTAACACAATATTGTAAAGCAAATATACTCCAACAATTTTTTTTAAGTTTCTAGAAGTTGACAAAATGAATTGTTTTTTATAAAAAGCTACCAATATCAGAAGGTAAGTATTTAACACCTCGCAGTCTACACTTTCTCTTGTAATTATTTAGCTGCATAGTTCAGTCAGTTCAGTTGTTCAGTTGTGTCTAACCCTTTGCCACTCCATGCACTGCAGCATAACAGGCTTCCCTGTCCTTTACCAACTCCTGGAGCTTGCTCAAACTCACGTCCATTGAGTTGGTGATGCCATCCAACCATCTCATCCTCTGTGGTCCCCTTCTCCTCCTGCATAAGCTAACTGAATTTCATTTTGTGATACTATTGCAGGAAAGTTTATTAATTTGAACAACCTTATGACAGTTATCTTTCCTATATCTACTATGTAACAGTTATGTGAAAGATTTTTTTAAGAACACTAGCATCTACACTAACATTTTATAGGGACATTTTAGGTCAGAAAAATTGTCATTCATAAATAACTAACTGATCTGAAGGGCTGTTACTTATCTAATACTTGAAATAATCATGGCTGTGGACACTGCTTCTTATAAAGCTTATCAATTTTTACACAAGTTATATAATCAGGTAGCATCTATTTAAAAAAAAAATTTAATGATCATCAACTCTTCCTCTAAATTCTTCCAGAGAAACAGTATCCTTAAATTTTATAAAAAGAGAAAACTACCAAGTCACTTTGAGGGGTAGATGTTTCTATATCAAAATAGTAACTCAGGCTCTCTTCTGTTAGAAACAAGACAAAATTAAGAGAGTAGCAAAGCAAACAGTATTAGTGATTCAAACAAACAGCTTCGGATGCCCTATATACACACCTCATAATTTAGCAAAGAATAATGCTATATAACTGTGAAACTTGAGAATCTACATGGAGTATATTTTAGTCCTTACAATGATGCTATTGATTGCCTGAAGTTTAGATTAACATGCTATATGTACTGCATTATTCTAAAGTGTAAATATGTCTTTCATTTTTTAAAATTTTTTGGCCATACCATGAGGCTTGTTCCCAGATCAGAGATTGAACCTGGGGCCCTTGGCAGTGAAAGTCTAGAGTCCCACCCATTGGACTGCAAGCAAATTCCTGTCTTGTTAAATCATTTACTTTATCTTCCTAGTTTGCCATTACTTCTTAGATGAATTAAAAGAGAGGTAAAGCTTTATTATGTCAATAAATAATTCCTTTTAATGAATGGGACAACTGGTCCTAAAATCTTATTTTCACTTCTATGTGTGTATCTCTTTCTGTGTCCCTGTCTGTTTTTAAAGATAAAGCCCAAACTAAAGGAATGAAATGTCAACAGGCTTATCCCCAAATTTCTAGTTCTACCATTTTAAATTTCTCTCATTTCATCATTTAGATCAGCCCATCAACCCCCCAAGCATGAGTAATATAAAAGCTATGAAAGGAAAGCAAAAGCAATGCAGAAGAAAACACAATTGGTTGGTTTTTTGTTTCAAACTTTAGTCCTTAAGACCTATTTGCTGTATTTTTTCTGTCTCACTGTTATTAACTGTTTTAAATCGGATAAATGAAATTACCTTTTGACACAGTCAGAGCTGGTGACCACTGTGACCTCAGGATATCAAGACAAATACTTCCATTACTGTTTATGTTTGGATGGTAAATTTTTGTTGTGAAAGCAATCTAAACATAAAAAAAAAAATTGTTGATAATCCATGAAGTATGAAAGCAAACAGAACCAATTTGCTCTAGGGTAAAATGTCCTCAATTTCATATGACCTTAGAGGAGAAATGTATTCAACACAAACTGGATGAGCATCTACTTTATCTGAATGTAGTTTTAGCTACTGATAATATGAAAGCAAATAAATTCAGTTTCCTGCTCTTCCTAATGCCAAGCAACTGAGAAGTATTTAAGAAATTGTAATAAATAAGTCTGTAATAGCTGGTATGACTAGTTGAGTAGTACCTGAGATAATTAACCACGCCTTTCATCACCCCTCAAAGTGATCCTTCCCTTAATCTGATTTAGAAATAGAATGCTGACCCTATTCTAGAGGAAGGTTAAGGGGCCCCAGCTTATTAGCTGTCCTAAGAAATCTACCAAGAATTCTAGTCTTTCACAAGAATTGTTATACCATTTCATATATAAAGTTAATTGGATGTTTTTAAAAATCTAAAGTAATTATCTTGTGAGTGACAGAATTTGTTAATGACTTGCTCCCTCACTGACACCCCATCATTTGTTGGTTTCCTCTTTAGAGCTAAGCTAAATTTAATAAGAATGTGTTTTAATCTTTCCTATTTTTGTGCTTAGTTGCTCAGTTGTGTCCAACTCTTTGTGACCCTATGAACTGCAGCTCTCCAGGTTCCTCTGTCTCTGGGGATTCTCTAGGCAAAAATACTTGAGTGGGTCGCCAATGCCCTCCTCTAGGGGATCTTCCCAACCCAGGGATCAAACCCAGGTCTCCTACATTGAGGGCAGATTCTTTATCACAGAGCCACCAGGGAAGCCCCAAAATACTGGAGTGGGTAGCCTATCCCTTTTCCAGGGGAATTTCCCAGCCCAGGAATCAAACCGCGGTCTCTTGTATTGCAGGCAGATTCTTTACTAGCTTAGCTAGCTACCAGGGAAGCCCTTAATCTTTCCTATACTAAATATAATAAAAGTACTGTATCTTATTTATTATATTTTATATTCCCCAGTGCAACAGAATACGGTAGGTGCTTAATAAATATTGGTTGAATACTTAAAAACTGAGAAAGAAGGATCAGCCTTGGAAAGAAAATCCCCTGAATGGAAAAGTCTAATTCTTGACCATAAAAACTTCCAAACTGCACATATGTGACGAGAAAGGTAAGACAGATTAGGGAAGCTAATTTCTAACCTAACAGATACTGCTTTTTGTTTATAGACATAGTAAAATATTTGATGAGGAAACATATTTTAGATTCTGTGGCTTTATATAAAAGTTGGACACACCAACCCACCCACAGTCTTTTGACATCATGAAAATATCTCGGAATAGAGAGTAAATTCCCTGACATAGGGGTGACATCAACGATAAAAATAAAAATACCTTTGGTGGTTTAAAAGGATAGTCTGTCGGAAAATGTACAGTGAGAAAGAAGACTCCACCTTGATATGCGCTATCAGGCTGAAATTACAAAATAAATACATCAGTGTCTGACTGTTGTATTTATTAATAATCCAAGATGGTTCCCTCCAAATATAACGGTTTGAAAAAGAAAATGTCATCCTTTTAAGTTCAAATCATTTACCTTGAAAACAGGTTTCTCTTTGTAGGCATGAAGGAGGATTTTCCGGCAATCATGCCAAAATCATAGTTTAAAACAAAACAAAAATAGGACACACACAGTAGAGAGGTGTGACTTGCCCAAAGAAACCTGTTTCTAAGTATAGGTTGTTAAAGATAGGTATACACACAAGACTCTGTCAGAAAAGAATGATGATTCACAGCAGTAATCAGTATCAAAGAAAAGGGCTGAGGCTAGTATATTTCTTCTTAATTATAAAACCTAAGTTTCTGTGCTCCTTTCTTTAAAGGGGCAAGAATCAAATCTTCACTTAGTAACAGTTTACAAAATAATGTGGAAAATGGGAAAAAGCCACAAATGAAACTAGAGAAATTCAGTTTTATAGAATTATCAAATTAGTAATCAACTTTACAAGCAGAATTTAAATTTGGCCATATGCCTTTATAGCAATTAGGAAATACTTGTTACAAGCAAGAAAAAAAAGGATGATTTTTAAAAGGGGGAAAGGAAAAAAAGTAGCAAAAATACTTTTAAATTTTATTTTAATTCATTTATTTTAATTAAATGTATAAGGTTATCCTCTGTCAACATGTTGGTAAGAACAGAAGACTATCATTACTTCCTACTTAAGTTTCTACATAGATATTACAGGACCATATTGAATAATCATTCTTACTATATACATTGTTTAATTCTAGTTTAGCAAAAATTATAAGGAATGTAGAAAATATAAGTTAATTACAATCAACAGATATAATTTTCTTACTCAATTATACTATACAGTAGCATATTTACATTACTAAAATAAAGGAGGGTATGAGTAACATAAATTGCTACATGTGATTCACCTGAGAAATATTTGTGGAGGGCTATAATTCATAAAGGTAAGAGGTGATATTCTGAAAGTTCTTGGTAAGCAATGAAAAAAGATTCCTGTCAAAGTAGTTAAATAAATATGTTGCACTTCACCCTTTAAAAAACAAACTTAATGTAACAATTTAGTGGTTTAAAACGTTTGCCCAGGAGTCCTGCTCTGAAAATTCAGTAACTGATGTATATTTTAAAAGTTAAGCATGAGGCAATTATGATTAAAAACTCTATGGCTTCCTGAATAAAGCTCTTTCAGAGGGAGGACAGAATGAGGCTCATGGAAACATGTTACTGCTGCTGCTGCTAAGTCGCTTCAGTCGTGTCCGACTCTTTGCGACCCCATAGACGGTAGCCCACCAGGCTCCCCCATCCCTGGGATTCTCAAGGCCAGACATGTTACTAACACACTCTTATCCAGAAGCAGACCTGAGGTGTCAGTGCCCATTTTCACGCAATCAGATTTTTGCCCACAAAAAGAAAAGTCACAACTGTTTCTCAGGTGTAGAAAGAAATAATCTTAACAAAGGCAATAAGTATAATAAGAAGCCAGTTATAGAACAGCAGGTGATTTTGAATTCAGGACAATGCAACAAAAGAGGCAAGCTCATGAGATGGCAACAGAATCACTGCAAAATTGTATCTGATCTCTCACACAGTGATGAAACATTGCAGTGAAACTTACTGCTTGTTACTTGTAGGAATTCCATTATTGGGTTAATTAGACTTATATCTAACCTACTAAAACGTTGAGAGTAATTATGCTTAGTTCCAAACAACTTTCTGCATTTAAAGAAAGATAAAGCAAACATGAAGCCTGGTTGCAAACTGTGTGTGTTCCATTACTACGCATAATGATCAGGGATTTGGCAAAGCACTGTAAATGTGTTCCGAGCAAGTATTTGCCACCAGGGCTCTAGAAAATCATCATAAATCCTTTACTCATATTTTGCCTTCTGAGTGAGTCAGAGTGCAAGAAAATTCAACCCTAGCCACAAACATCTGATCAAGATGAAATGGTAAGCATGAAGGATGGCTGAAGGGATTAACTTCACATATATGAATCATACTTACAGGCCCCATAATAGTTGCTTGCCAGTGGAACACTGAAACAAACAAAAGGAGTTTTGGAATCATTAATAAGAGTTCAAACCTGTACTATTAATGGTAGCAAAATCCTAGCAAGAGAGTAAAGCTTACAGTCATCTCCCACAGGTCCAGCCGAACAGTGGGCAGGTGGGTCACGCTGTAGATCACTTAACTCCTGAAGCAAAGCAAAAATACTTCAGATTAATTCTTTTCCAGTGAAACAAATACAATAATCCATGAACACACAAACAATTCATTTAAATATCATTTTAGGCAGTTCTATTCAAAATATGAACACATAAAATGTACTATGTCATCGATGGATAGAAGAATATGGAATAAGGTATTAAATTCCTTCATGAGACCGCTCCAAATTTCAAAAACTTAAATGAATTAAAATACTGTTTTTCTTTAGGATCACTAATACAAAATATTTTTTAGTATCTATTGTATGCAGGGTAACTTAGGATTTTTTTTCCCCTCATAGATCCTTTATAGATTAAAAAAAAAAAAAACAACAACACAGGTTCTACTTCAACGAGTTTATAACCTAATTTGGGAGAGTGAAGGCTCACAGACAGACGGATATTTAAGGAACAACATGAAGGTTAAATGGAAAGAAAGGACAGCAGCTGGGCCATATCTTAAAGCCTAGCACATTGATTCATATGCTCTTTTCTGCTTTCAAGGAAGCAAAAGATCATGGAAATGGCACAGTTGTAGTTGGTCAGTCCTAGGCTGGCATTCCAGTCCTACCATAACTAACGCTATGACTGGGGAAGTAATTTACCTTCAGTTGGGAAGGAAATGACCACCACCAACTACGAAAGGCGTAACTTCAATATAAAAGACTGTAAATTAGGACTGAAGAACATAATTTAGTTAGGCAATCAGTTAGGGAATGTCTTTGAGGAAGTGACATTTCAGCTTAAATGTAAAGGGATGAGTAGAAGTTAGTTTTGAGAGAACTGATACTGTCAGGTACAGCAGCATAAGATGAGGCTGAAAGAGCAGGCAGAGGCCAGGCAGGAAACTGAGAACAATTACACCATATTAAGGATCTGGGGCTTTATACCAAGTACACTGGGAGGGGTTTTAAGAAGTAGCATAATCTGATTTAAAAGATGGCTCTGACTATGTACTGAATGGATCAGAGATGGGAAAAAGGGGAAGCTACAAAATTAATTGCTACAGGCAATAATAGGGTCTTGGACTAGAGAAGAGGGAGATAAAAGAGGATGGATTTGGGATACTGTGAAAAGACTGCTTATGACAGGACTGATGATGAATTACGTGTATAGAGGAAGGAGAAAAGTCGCAAATATAAATGATGAAAACAAGCAGCAGCTAATATTTACTCAATGGTTTATCATCCTACTAATCCTGTCAGGTAGGTGTCATTATGCTTCCCATTTTACAAACAAAGAATAAAAGTGGCATGGTTCATTATGTGCTCACAGAACTAGCATAGTGTGGAACTGGGATTCAGACCCTGGCAGTGGGCCTTCGACAGGTGTAGACACCATTTACTGAGAAGAGGGAATATACTAGATGATGTTGACCTGGAAAGTAGATACACCAAATCTGATCCCTGTGATATCAAAGAAAAATGTATTCAACATACAAGGCCAGACATTAAAAGAGAATGATACTATAAACTAGAAACGCATTGTATATACCCTGTATTTGAAAACTGTGGGGATGACATGAACAATTTCATGGGAATGCATGTAACCAAATATTGCATTCATCAAATCTAAGATGCTGTCAATGGCAAATCACATCCTTATGTATCAATAATTAAGCACAAATGTTGCTGATTAAAGACACCATCAATTACAAGGCACATCCGGATTTTAGAAATGTTAAAATGAAAAAGATGGGCATCTTAGCATCACTGCAATGAGTTTAGTGCTCTAACAGAGACAAACAAGAAAAAGGATGTGGTAGAGAAGAGCTTTCCTAAGAATCTGATACATGAGTTAAGTAATCAAGCTAAGTGCAAACTGAGGTCTCCTTCCAAGTTTTCTAGTCCCTTCCAGAGTAACTTGGTACTTTCCTTTTTGTTTTTGTTGTTTCTTCCCCACAGCTTGTGCTGTGTTTCTCTTCCTAACAAGAATTAACTAACAGAGTTAGCAGCTTCTTTGGTCCCACTATAGTTCAACGATAAAGTGGAAGATTTCAGTGATGTGTTAAAAAAGCAAGGCTTTGAAGTCCAAGTACCATCACTTATTTGCCATATGATCTTGGGTAAAATCTCTTTTTCCCTCTCTAAGTGGCTTGAGGAATCAGTTTCCCAACCAGGGATCAAACTTGGGGCCCCAAAAGTGGAAGCACAGAGTCCTTACCACTGAACTGCCAGGGAATTCCCCATAGCCTCATTTTAGAATGACTGTTTTATTTAACCATTTTCTAATTTGAGCTTTTAGGAAATTGCTTTGAAAAAGATTCATCACGTTGAGTTTTCTAAACATTAGTGTAAATGAATAAATGGAACTTCTTGGCCCTTATTTTAACTAGAAAACTAGTTAAAAAATGACAATGTCTTATGAAACTGAGACAGAATCACACACACAGCTGGAGGAGGGGTGGAATGGGAGGCAGGGTTAGCAGATGTAAGCTTTTAAATATAGAATGGATAAACAACAAGGCCCTACTGTTACCATAGAGAACTATATTCAATATTCCTATGATAAACCATAATGGAAAAGAAAACATATATAAGAATGTGAGTGTATATGAATATATACATGTATTACTGAATCACTTTGCTGTATAGCAGTAATTAACAACATTGTAAATCAATCATACTTTAATTTAAAAGTAATTTTAAAAAGAAAAAAGTCTCTAAT
>SJYF01000621.1:375328-390548 GCA_006410515.1 Procapra przewalskii | reverse complement strand
TCTCTAATTGAGATTTAAAAAACTGTTAATGATTTGCATGTATATATTTTACAGAGTGATGCATATGTGAGCAAATCATACATAAATACATACAAAATTAATTTTACTAACAAAAAACCCCAAACCATATTTTACTTGGAATAGCCTTGAAGATCATTCAAATTTCAAATGTCAGACTGTTCTTTCAAATCCCTTCAAAATAGTATAGAAAAATACTCATTAGCATGTTCTTAAATTTTTGTGCCCTGATTCTACCTCCTGTTGGAAGTTAGACCTAAGGATGAGAAAGATAAAATCTAACAAGAGAACTCCTGCAAAGGCCAGGTTCTTAAGTTGTCTATTTAAAGCTGACATTTTAGGAAAGCTCACTTATAGAAAAGAGGCAGCTGATGGTACATCAAACATTCTTAACAGTCACATCAATCATTCAGTTCAGTTCAGTCGCTCAGCCTTGTCCGACTCATTGCGACCCCATGAATCGCAGCACGCCAGGCCTCTCTGTCCATCACCAACTCCTGGAGTTCATGCAGATTCACGTCCTTCCAGTCAGTGATGCCATCCAGCCATCTCATCCTTTGTCGTCCCCTTCTCCTCCTGTCCCCAATCCCTCCCAGCATCAGAGTCTTTTCCAATGAGTCAACTCTTTGCATCAGGTGGCCAAAGTAGTGGAGTTTCAGCTTTAGCATCATTCCTTCCAAAGAACACTGAGGGCTGATCTCCTTTAGGAAGGACTGGTTGGATCTCCTTGCAGTCCAAGGGACTCTCAAAAGTCTTCTCCAACACCACAGTTCAAAAGCATCAATTCTTCAGTGCTCAGCTTTCTTCATAGTCCAACTCTCACATCCATACATGACCACTGGAAAAACCATAGCCTTGTCTAGATGGACCTTTGTTGGCAAACTAATGTCTCTGCTTTTCAACATGCTATCTAGGTTGGTCATAACTTTTCTTCCAAGGAGTAAGCATCTTTTAATTTCATGACTGCAGTCACCATCTGCAGTGATTTTGAAGCCTCAAAAAATAAAGTCTGACACTGTTTTCACTGTTTCCCCATCTATTTCCTATGAAGTGATGGGACCAGATGCCATGATCTTCATTTTCTGAGTGTTGAGCTTTAAGCCAACTTTTTCACTCTCTACTTTCATATCAATCATTAGCTACTACTAAAAACGACACAAGTACTTTGATGAGAAGACTTACATATCCTAGAATTTTTAGGAAGGGTCTTGAGAGTCCCTTAGACTGCAAGGAAATCCAACCAGTCCATCCTAAAGGAGATCAGTCCTGGGTGTTCATTGGAAGGATTGATATTGAAGCTGAAACTCCAGTACTTTGGCCACCTGATGTGAAGGGCTGACTTATTTGAAAAGACCCTGATGCTGGGAAAGATTGAGGGGAGGAGGAGGAGAAGGGGATGACAGAGTATGAGATGGTTGGATGGCATCACTGACTCAATGGACTTAAGTTTGGGTAGGCTCTAGGAGTTGTTGATGGACAGGGAGGCCTGGCATGCTGCAGTTCATGGGGTTGCAAAGAGTCGGACACGACTGAGCGACTGAACTGAACTGAACTGATATTCCTAATGTTCTATCCCTTTATCAAAATATATCTCTGGTGGCTAATAAACACATGAAAAGATGCTCAACATCACTCATATCAGAGAAATGCAAATCAAAACCACAATGAGATACCACTTCAAGCCAGTCAGAATGGCTGCTATCTATAGCCATTCTGAGTGTAGATACAAGCAATAAATGCTGGAGAGGATGTGGAGAAAAGGGAACCCTCTTACACTGCTGGTGGGAATGCAAACTAGTACAGCCACTATGGTGAACAGTGTGGAGATTCCTTTAAAAACTGGAAATAGAACTGCTCCATGACCCAGCAATCCCACTACTGGGCATACACACAGAAGAAACCAGAATTGAAAGAGACACATGTACCCCAGTATTCATGCAGCACTGTTTATAATAGCCAGGTCATGAAAGCAACCTAAATGTCCATCAGCAGATGAATGGATAAGAAAGCTGTGATACATATACACAATGGAGTATTACTCAGTCATTAAGAAGAATACATTTGAATCAGTTCTAATGAGGTGGATGAAACTGGAGCCTATTATACAGAGTGAAGTAAGCCAGAAAGAAAAACACCAATACAGTATACTAACACATATATAGAGAATTTAAAAAGATGCTAACGATAATCCTGTATGCGAGACAACAAAAGAGACACAGATGTATAGAACAGTCTGTTGGACTCTGTGGGAGAGGGAGAGGGTGGGATAATTTGGGAGAATGCACTGAAACATGTATAATATCATATATGAAATGAATCGCCAGTCCAGGTTCAATGCAGGATACGGGATGCTTGGGGCTGGTGCACTGGCATGACCCAGAGGGATGGGACAGGGAGGGAGGTGGGACTGGGTTCAGGATAGGGAACACATGTACACCTGTGGCAGATTCATGTTGATGTATGGCAAAACCAATACAATATTGTAAAGTAATTAACCTCCAATTAATATACATAAATTTATATTTTTAAAAATATGTATCTGTAAATATGCCTTGTTACACTGTTTGGAAATATGTGACTGAAACTATGGTATATATGCACAGAGTGACCAACAAAAAACACAATATATACCCTCCCCTGCCTGGAAAAAGACAGACCTCAAACTTGAAAAAGGAAAAATTCTGAGATATCCTAAGGAGGTGAAAATATAAAGCAAAATACTATAACCAGACATATCAAAACTGTACCTTTTTGCTCTAAGTCTATTCAGAGGCCAGTGTACTTTTAAACACAAAAAAAATCAAAGACTACTTATACTTCTCCCTTTTGATTTAATTTACTCAAAGTTTTCCAGAAACTGCCCTGTTACATGATTTATGCTTTCTCTACCATAACTGGAATTCTTACCTCAAGCATCACAGCCACATATGGAGTATTAAAAATAATTTAATGATTCTTATTTTAAAAATAAATGCCAGGGTCAGTAATCTCTTCCTTTGCTCTTCTCTCCACTCTTTAAGAATTAATACTGAACTACTGTCTTGTGAATTATACAAGTTGCTCAAGTCCATAAGATCCTCATAAGATCCAATGTATTGCATGCTGATCAAAAGCAAAAGATGTCAAAGACAAAGCATTTAGAATGATTTATTTTAATTATTGAGTGTGTGTATACAAAAGCAAAACAAAGCAAAATAGTGCTTTGTAGGAAAAATAAGATAAAGCAATGTATAAACTCTAAGACACCCATAAGGTTATTACCCAAATCAAACCACTATCACCCTATTAGAATACCTCTCTGGTGGCTCAGACGGTAAAGCTTTTTAGTCTGTCTACAATGCAGGAGACCTGGGTTTGAGCTCTGAGTTGGGAAGATCCCCTGGAGAAGGAAATGGCAATCCACTCCAGTACTGTTGCCTGGAAAATCCCATGGACAGAGGAGCCTGGTACACTACAGTCTATGGGGTCGTAAAGAGTCGGACACGACTGAGCGACTTCACTCACTCATTATGACTTTGGCAGGAATGCATGTCACTTGCTGTTGGAGGAAGTATAAGTTGAGATAGTACTTTCTGGAGGGAAATTTAGCAATGATTATCAAAGTACAAAATGCATACAGTCTCTGATCCAGGAGCTTCACCTCATGGTAATAATCATCCAAACAGACAAAGATATACATATAAAGATGTTTAGTCAGGTATTTTATATAATCATGAAAAACAGAGATAACCTAAAGGCCCATTACAAAAGAACGGTTCCTTGGAATGATACAGCCATGTTATCAGATACTACAGCTGTTAAAAGAATGAGAGAGGGATTTCCCTGGTGGTCCAGTGGTGAAGAATATGCCTTGCCATGCAGGGAACATGAGTTTAATACCTGGTTGGAGAACTAAGATCCCATGGTGTGGAGCAACTAAGCCCACATGCCTCAAGGAAAGATCTCAAATGACTTAGAGTGTCACAACTAAGATGTGATGCACCCAAATAAATAAATGTTTAAAAAAAAAAAGTATGAGAGGGCTTCCCTGGTGGTCCAGTGGTTAAGGCTCTGTGTTTTCACTGCAAAGGGTATAGGTTCAAATTCTGGCCAGGGAACTAAGATCCCACATACTATAAGGCTAAAAAAAAAGAAAAAAAAAAGAATGACATATGTATGATGTATGCTGACATCAAACAATGTTGTGTGAAAATAATACAGTTTTTGAGTGAAAAATATATGTGGCAGAATTATGCCCAAGAGATTCCATAATACTATATATGCATAGAAAATAAAAGAATACACACCAAGCTCTTAATAGTAGTTATCTCTAGGGGTGGGTTGTCACCTTTTTTTTTTACATTGTTCTAAATTTTTACAATAATTTTTCAACTTTTTTTAATTTTAAAGATAACTGCTTTACAATGTTGTATTGGTTTCTGCCATAAAATATGAATCAGTCATAATTTTATATATAAAAATTTACATATATGTCCCCTCCCTCTTGAGCCTCCCCTCCCACTCTCCCTAATTCTTCAACTTTTTAGAGGAAAAAAATGCTGTTTTACTCAGCTTCTTATGCATTTTAAGAGAGCTTAAATGACACTTTTCTCCCTCACTACATATAAGCATCTTCTTTTTTTTTAAGGTCACTTTAACTTATTTATTTTTGGTTGCTCTGGGTCTTCAGTGCTGTGCAGCAGCTTTCGCTAATCGCAGTGAGGCAGGGCTGCTCTTTGTGGAGATGCATGGACTTCTCATTGCACTGATTTTTCTTCTCATGGAGCACAGGCTCTAGGCACACAGGGTTCAGTAGTTGCAACATGTGGGCTCAGTAGCTGTGATGCATGGGTTTAGATGTCCTCTTCCTGGATCAGGGACCAAACCTGTGTCCCCTGCATTGTCAGGCAGATTCTTCTTCACCGCACCACAAGGGAAGTTCTTCTGTTATTTTTTTTTTAATTAAAATATTTTACAAGACAAGGAAAGGCTGAGGAACTGTCACAGATTGAAGTACACACACACACACACACACAAAGGGGGTACAATAACTAAATCTGGGATCCCAGATTGGATCCTTGGACAGGAAAGGATCCCAGACTGGATCCTTGGGCAGGAAAACAACAATGAAAAACTGAATGGTAAAATCTGAAATAGGTCAGTAGCTTAGTTTACAATATTGTATCAATGTTCCTTTTCTTATTTTGATAACTGTACTATAATTAAAGTGAAAGTTGCTCAGTCATGTCCAACTCTTTGCAGCCCCATGGACTATACAGTCCATGGAATTCTCCAGGCCAGAATACTGGAGTGGGTAGCCTTTCCCTTCTTCAGGGGATCTTCCCAACCCAGGGATCAAACTGGGGCCTCCTGCATTGCAGGCAGATTCTTTACCAAATGAGCTATAACTATGGTTATCTAAATTGTAAATAATAGGGGAAATTAAGTGAAGGATTTATGAGAACTTTCTGTACTAATCTGGCAAATTTTCTATAAGACTAAATTATTTCAGAATAAAAAATAATGAAAAATATTTTTTATATATTCTAAAACTTACTTAATTCACAATTTTCCTTCCCAAGCTTCCTTCTTTTTGTGTTCCCTTTATTTATTAATGGAATTATTAGTCTCCTAGTCACCAGGCTCATTTTGACTCCCCTTTTTCTTGTTCACCTCGTCAGAAAAACAAAATAATATATTCTACCCCAAAACCTATTTGTTGCTGTTGTGTAGTCGCTAAGTTGTGGCTATTTTGTGACCCCATGGACTATAGCCTGCAAGCTTTCTCTGTCTGTGGGATTTCCCAGGCAAGAAGACTGAAGTAGGTTGCCATTTCCTTCTCCAGGGGATCTTTCTGACCCAAAGATTGAACCCTGTTTGGCAGACAGATTCTTTACCACTGAGTCACCTAGGAAGCCTCCAGTAACTATTGTAACTATTACCTCAGAAACCTATTATAGTTCAACTATAATTGCTTCCTAATACTCTATGAATTATTTGCATAACAATCTTCTAAAAGCACAGTTTGATTTATTTCATTTTTCTGTTTAGAAAATGTCAGTGGCTCCTTATTACTTATTAAAGACCAAATTCAACCAATGAAGGTCTTTTCATTTTCTAGTCCTAACCTTACTCTTTCAATAGGGCTCCCATTCACAAACATGTCCAATAATTCTCCAAAGAATACCCTTGGGTTTTCTAAAACACGTTCAGGAGATCTGTGAAGTCAAAAGTAATTTCATAATAAGACTAAAATATTTGTGTTTTTCACTCTCAGTTATCTCATGGGTATACAGTAGAATTTTCCAGGTTAAAGATAAGTAAGACTGTGACAGACTGAATGCATGAGATGTGAGAATTCAACTATCATTTATAAGCCTGACTATAATGAGATCTGAACATGTATAAAACAGTGGCACTTTATTTTTGTTGTTACTGTTTTGGAATATATAGTTGTTTTTAATAAAAATGTTATTTATGTTAATACATAATCCTCAGTTCAGTTCAGTCACTCAGTCATGTCCAACTCTTTGTGATCCCATGAACCGCAGCACGCCAGGCCTCCCTTGTCCATCACCAACTCCTGAAGTTTACCCAAACTCATGTCCATTGAGTCAGCTATGCCATTCAACCATCTCATCTTCTGTCGTCCCCTTCTCCTCCTGCCCTCAATCTTTCCCAACATCAGGGTCTTTTCAAATGAGTCAGCTCTTCGCATCAGGTGATCAGGTGGCCAAAGTATTGGAGTTTCAGCTTTAGCATCAGTCCTTCGAGAGAACACCCAGGAATGATTTCCTTAGGATGGACTGGTTGGATCTCCTTGCCGTCCAAGGGACTCTCAAGAGTCCTCTAACACCACAGTTCAAAAGCATCAATTCTTTGGCACTCAGCTTTCTTTACGGTCTAATTCCCACATCCATACATGACCACTGGAAAAACCATAGCCTTGACTAGACAGACCTTTGTTGGCAAAGTAATGTTTCTGCTTTTTAATATGCTGTCTAGGTTGGTCATAACTTTCCTTTCCAAGGAGTAAGCATCTTTTAATTTCATGGCTACAATCACCATCTACAGTGATTTTTGAGCCAAAAAAAAATAAAGTCTGACACTGTTTCCCCATCTATTTGCCATGAAGTGATGGGACTGGATGCCATGATCTTAGTTTTCTGAATGTTGAGCTTTAAGCCAACTTTTTCACTTTCCTCTTTCACTTTCATCAAGAGGCTCTTTAGTTCTTCTTCACTTTCTGCCAAAAAGGTGGTGTCATCTGCATATCTGAGGTTATTGATATTTCTCCCAGCAATCTTGCTTCCAGCTTGTGCTTCCTCCAGCCCAGTGTTTCTCATTATGTACTCTGCATATAAGTTAAATAAGCAGGGTGACAATATACAGCCTTGATGTACTCCTTTTCCTATCTGGACCAGTCTGTTGTTCCCTGTCCAGTTCTAACTGGATGACTTTATTGTTATTTTTAAATTGCTAAATATTTTTATATTTCTGTTTTAATTTTTCACATGGTAAATACTAATAGATACAGCCTATACAAACAAAAGCTCACTGAGGCACTCAGTGCTTTTAATATAAGGGGGTCCTGAGACCAAAAATTTGAGAATCATGTAGTCAGGTCTGGCCTGAGTACCTGGATGTTTGCTGAACATGGCTAAGTTTTCTGGCCTTCAAAACTTTCCTTCTCCTAAAACAACCTTCCATCGATCTCCCTATGCCCAAATTTGACCCTTTCTTCTTAACAGTAACAGTGCTGTCTTCTCAATGGGCACTGTAAAAACAAGAGGTTTGGAGTCAGATCTGGCTTTACTACTGACCCTTACTAGCTATGTGACCTTGGGCAACTCCCTTAACCCCTTGCTCAAAGGCCTCATATGAGGACATCACTGGAAGAACTATGCTGCTGCTGCTGCTAAGTCACTTCAGTCGTGTCTGACTCTGCGACTCCATAGACGGCAGCCCACCAGGCTCCACCGTCCCTGGGATTCTCCAGACAAGAACACTGGAGTGGGTTTCCATTTCCTTCTCCAATGCATGAAAGTGAAAAGTCAAAGTAAAGTCTCTCAGTCGTGTCTGACTCTTTGCGGCCCCATGGACTACAGCCTCCCAGGCTCCTCCGTCCATGGGATTTTCCAGGCAAGAGTACTAGAGTGAGTTGCCATATTGAGAATTAAGTGAAAATATGTAAGTGAAGTAGCTTAATGCCTAGCATGTATAATAGAACCTCAAGAAATACTAATTTTCTCCTTCCCTCTCCTCTTCTACCAGACCCTCTATGTGAGATAACAGAAGAGACACAGAGGTATAGAATGGACTTTTGGACTCTGAGGGAGAGGGAGAGGAAGGGATGATTTGGGAGAATGGCATTGAAACATGTATACTATCATGTAAGAAACGAAGCACCAGTCTATGTTCAATACAGGATACAGGATCCTTGGGGCTGGTGCACGGGATGATCCAGGGAGATGATATGGGGTGGGAGGTGGGAGGGGCTTTGGCATTGGGAGATCGTGTACACCTGTGGCTGATTCATGTCAATGTATGGCAAAACAAATACAGTATTGTAATGTAGGAAAAATAAAATTTAAATAAATAAATAAATAAATAAATAAAACTAGGAATTTTTTTGCATTTATTCATGATCTCCTCCACATTACTTAGCACAATGCCTTTCATATAATGTGCTTGATATTGTTTGAGTTAATACAGTTGAAGAAACACTGTGATCAGCAGAGCATAGATCTCTCAAATTTCTATTTTTTTTTCAAATTGCAAATAATTAGATTTGACAACAGTACCAGAATCAATACTCCCTTATGTAGATTGCATATAATAAAAAAAATAAATCTTAAAAACAGGTGTTAGAGAACAGTGCAGGTCACTTAAAAAGGCAGGGGCAGCCTTTTAAATAACATATAACAACATCTAGAAGTGCATCTCTAAAGACTATTCATCATTAAGGTATCAAAAACATATGCTGCCATGACAACTATTTTCAATTTATAGAATGTATGATATTCTAGCAAAGTGTCTAAAACCACACAAAATTTTTGTTAGACATTTTTTGTTGTGGTTCTTCTGATTTGGAAGACCTCAAAAGTTTAAATATTCCATCCTTGTTATTTATTTAAGATGCTACTGACCCACTTTCAGAACACAGCTTTAGGCTGCCTTTCCAAGATGAGTTAGGGTTTTATGCTGAGCTGACCTAGTCTCAGAGTTAAACTGTCTGCCAGTCACCAGCGATCCTTGGTGGCGGAGATTCCCACAGACAGAGGTGCAGTCTGTAGCACCAACAGAGGTTTGGTTTTTTTCCTTACTTGTACCAAGTTCAATTTAACCAGCTGAACTAAGCCTAGCAGGAATGAAGCACTTCCATATCCTTCCTAATAGGGGTCATGATTCTGATTTTACACTCTTGTCCCAACTCCACTTCCAATGTTTTCAAGATTTCTTTTAATGGTGTAAGATTATGATGTTAATAAAAAAAAATCCCCACAAGTCACTGGTCAGGCACATTTGCTGATGATTAAAACCAGGGCATGAAATATGAGGAGAACTTATTTGTGGAGAAAAGCAACTTCATTAGATATAGCTTAAAAGATATATGAAAGAGGTCCTCTGGAGCCTTACATGTCTCCAGGAAGATGCATATAAGAGTAGCCACAGGCCTCAAGGGTCGCCTCCTCAATGTGTCCATTCAAGTTCAGATCGCTCAAGGGAGTCCTGGAAAGTTTCTCCTCAGACAGAAAGTGTGATCTAGAAAGGAACTGGTATAAAATATCTCGGCTGACACAAACTTCTTTCTAGATACAAAATAAACTCAAATGTGAAACATTAAAATGGTTATAAGAGCTAGGAAATTCTGAAGAGCCACACGAATCACCTCAGAGTTTTGTTTTCTTTTCTCATTCCACTTCTTTAAAATCGTGGCACATCACAATATTTGAACACAAATAATGCTCACTTGTTAAAAATGTGGATTGCTGGCGCACAGAAAAAGGTAATGGTTTTTCTTTTTCAATTTGCCAGTTACTAAACACAGCACTCAGGGCTGCTGCATTTTGTCCCACTCAGGGCTGCTGCATTTTGTCCCATAGGCCATGTGCACCAACTCTAAGTGGCACCATTCACATAGATTTCAGTGTGAATGGTGTTCCTCAGGGCTCTACAAAACTTCACTACAGAAAGCTGCATGTTGAAAAAATGGAAAGCATATCTTTTAAACCTAACTTAGGGTATGATCTGTTTTGAATAAACAAATAACACTTTTGATGTAGAAGCAAAAGGGATGGTGTCTGACATCTGAGTGGTACTACTAGCACTTACTTTAACTTCAACAATGTAATGAAAGTGGAAAGAAAATAGCAAGCTTGGAATTCAAAAATTAAAAGTGAAGACAGTGACATTCTAGTGGAGGGAAAAGGAAAGTTTTTTTTGATAAGCGCTGCCAGGTCAACTGAGGGAAAAAAATGTAGGAGAAAAAGCAACAATAACAACTTGATCTCCTCCACTTCAAACTTACCAAAAAAAGTCAACCAATTCTACATAGATCGTAGATTTAAATATGAAAGGTAAAGTAGTAGTGCTTTAAAAAGAAAACATAAAATGTATTCATGACCTTGGGGGAGACAGATTTCTTAAATAAGACAAAAAGAGCATTAACTATAAGAGAAAAAGAGAAAAATGTGAACTTGATTAAAATAAAGAACATCTATCTGTTCACAGAAAAGACACATTAAAAGTGTGAAAAGGTAAACCATGAAATAAAAGATATTTGTCATATATATATCTGACAAAAGGCTTGAATCTAGAACATGTTAAAATATATATATATATTCCTACAGATCAATTTTTCGAAGACAGACAAATAAGCACGTTACAAAAGAGAGTATCCAACTGGCCAACATACACCAGCTTCATTTGTCATCGAGGAAATGCAAATTAAAACCAAAATGCTATGTCACTATAACCCTCAAAGGACGGTGAAACTATAAGAAAAGTACAAATGATTGCAAAGATGTGAAGCAACTGGAACTCTCACTAGTGAAAAAGTCGTACAGTGACCATTAAAGGTGAACACAGGAATATACCATGATCCAGAATTCTACTGCTAGTTACACAGAAATTATATGATGTAAAAATGGTCATCAAATAATGAGACTATATATATATAGCTGTAACAGCACCCCACTCCAGTACTCTTGCCTGGAAAATCCCATGGACGGAGGAGCCTGGTAGGCTGCAGTCCATGGGGTAGCTAAGAGTCGGAAACGACTGAGCGACTTCACTTTCACTTTTCACTTTCATGCATTGGAGAAGGAAATGGCAACCCACTCCACTGTTCTTGCCTTGAGAATCCCAGGGACGGCGGAGCCTGGTGGGCTGCCGTCTATGGGGTCTCAAAGAGTTGGACAGAACTGGAGTGACTTAGCAGCAGCAGCAGCAAGTCTATATATGAAAAGAATTTGTTATAGTTAACATATTGTGTATACATATATTTTGTGTGTGTATCTTTCAATTTCATTTCTGGTGGCTTTTTAAATTGAAAACTGAAATACATAGTTTCAACTTCTGTCTTCTTTGAGACAAAGTAAGCTTAAAACAAACTAATGTTATATTTAAATAGAGACTATGCAATAAATATCAAAGTGGTGAATGCACACCCCAAAATAGTCCCTGTCAATGAAGCAGTTTTCTATTCCAATCTGACACTCAAATTAAAAAAAAAAAATTTATTTAGGGTATTTAAATTTCAAAAAAAATACAAGATACAGTAATGAAAGGCAGATTACAAGATACTGTTCTTGTACTATGACTAGCACTATAAAAGCACTATGAATCCACAAAAACATGTACTTAATCAATTTATATAGTCTTACATGGCTAAGCACCTCTACTTTAGTTCAGACTTGTACATCCAACCAGACACAAAGAAAAGTACTGAGAGGCTTGAAACTGAATTTCAAATTGGCACAGATGGCTTGTTTATAACATCCCTACAATATGCTGAGTGTTCTCCATAAAACCAACCTAGACACAGTCCCTGCCTCGAGGGGACTTAAAATCTAAAAGTAGATGAGGCAGCCTAATTCAAAGAGAGTAAACAAATAAAAGGAAACAAAGAAGGGAATGTAAGAGCAGAGAAGCCTCATTAATCTCTCAGCTCCCAGAAGGGTAAGAGCCCAATCTGAACAGTGGAGAAGGAAAGCTGAGAAGTCAGAGTTTCCTTATTTACCATCATCCTTAATATGACAGGATGCAGTAAATATTCTCCAACAAATTGTGCTGACCAGACTGAAAATGCTTTGTTGTTCTCTAGTCTCAACATTCAGAAAGTCTCAGTCTCCATAATAGATAAAATATATACTCCAATGGGTATGTGTAAAAGACATTAGCAGCCCATGCACAGTCCAAAATCTAAATTACTGAATCCAAAGCATATGAAACTGTTATTTAAAAAATCCTGGCTCAACAGACAATTAATTAAGGTGACAACCATCTTTATCTCAAAACTCCTAAGACAAGATAGATAGCAATTCTTACTGGATTGCATTTTTGATGTTGTCTCTAAAAGGATATATGAGCTATATTTGGTTTGTCTGTAAATAAACAATTCATGGGCTTACAGTTCAGACTCTGATCTCCTTATCCAGTTGACTAGAGCTATTTCAATAAGGAGATGTCAAACAATTCTCAGAAATGTCTCTGAATAGAGAACTTCTCTAAGCCCTTGAATTTAAAAGAAAAGAAAAAAAAGTATTTTAGACCATGAAGATTCCTTCTGGAAAACATCAAAATGCTGATGACATCCAATTAATTAAGTTAGAGAAACCAAATTCACTTCAATAAAAAGGTCCTGGCTGCTTCACTGTCTCTTTGGATAAGGTATCTCTGGCAAAGACTGTCTATTAAAAATGATGATATTGCAGCCAAATCCCACACAAAAAGATGATGAAGAAAAAAATGACACTATTGACTTTGCTGCATCAAAGTAATATTTACTGAGTCTGAACTATAAAGAGCACAATTTAGAATAAATGTTGGAGGTCACTTAGGGACATTATCTAGCCAGTGTCTCAGATCTGTAACCACTTTCCCCAAGTGCTCTCTACAGTACCATATGATGACTTTCAATTTCCCAAAATGTTATTTTGCCTCGAGTTTAAAACATGACTTCCATTTAAAGAAAAGACTCAATAATCTCCCTTTATACATATTTCCCTGGTAGCTCAGCTGGTAAAGAATCCACCTGCAATGAGGAGACCTCAGTTCAATTCCTGGGTCAGGAAGATCCACTGGAGTAGGGATAGGCTACCCACTCCAGTATTCTTGGGCTTCTCTGGTGGCTCAGCTGGTAAAGAATCCACCTGCAATGTGGGAGACCTGGGTTGGGAAGATCCCCTGAAGAAGGGAATAGCTACCCATTCCAGTATTCTGGCCTGAAGAATTCCAGACAGTGGAGCCTTGCAGGTTCCAGTCCAGGGGATCACAAAAGTGGGACATGACTGAGCGACTTTCACTTCATACATAATATTTCCTCAGGAAGATCTCCTGGAGAAGGGAATGGCAACCCACTCCAGCATTCTGAACTGGGAAATCCAATGGACAAAGGAACCTGGCAGGCTACAATCCATGGGGTCCCAAGAATCAGACACAACTTAGTGACTAACCACCACCACACATAATATTTCCACCATAGGACTTACATAAATAAAAGTATATCTTGACAAATTCAAGGTATCCCAGTAAAAACTGTGAGTCCACCTTATGAAGATTATGGTAAAAATGCACTTATTTCAGTAACTTGAACTCTAAACCTTGGGATCACCATGATTCCTTCCTTCCTGCATGCCCCATCCCCCTCTACACTAACCAGTACCAGGTTGTTCAGATTCCCCTTTAGTCCAAATCCGCCCAATGAAAGGGCCCCAAGAGGAGATCCATCATGTAGAAAAACTGAGGTCCAAAGGGCAGAAGAGTCTGAGAAAAGTCAGAGAGACATTTCAGAATAACAAGCCAAAGGTCTGAACCAGGGAGACACTATTATAGAATCAGGATCAGACTGGGCTGTAGACCAAAGAGTCTGTAGAGACTCTAAGGCCCAGAGGCTGAGATGTGACTAGAAGGGCCACAGGGAGGTGTGGTGGGTCAGACCAACTCGAAAAGGCCATATGGTACAGTCAGCCTACAACTTTTCCCATATATCCCTCTTTCCAAATGTTCTCTGCCATCAGGCTAGCTCAGACCCTCCTGGACCTCACATGAACAAGTGCAATAATGTCTTAACTAACCTATTTCTCTACCAACACTCTGTGGTCAAAGTATCTTAAAGTAATCTGTCAAACCTTTTCAATGTTTTTCATTAGCCTTAATAGAAGATTTATAAATCCTTAAAATGACTTTGAGGATCTGTCCCCTCTCTAGCCCCACATGTGCAACCACTTTCCCCCAACCATCCTCTGTATCAGTCATAATGACTTTCACTTCCCCAAAATGTTGTCTTGTCTCTAGTTTCAAACATGATTTCCTTTTAGACAGAAGACTCTTAATCACGCCCCCCACCACATACACATGCAATCACTTTGTCGCATCTTAAATACCATTTCCTTAAGGGGGCTTTCCCTGAACCCTCCAAAGAGTCCCTGCTATATTCGCTATATTGCACTCTATATATCCCTTTTTATGACAAATCTATAAACAGTAAAGAATCTTGTATTCTATGAGGGCAAGAATGTATATCTAGCAATAGGATTAAGAATGTTACTTCCTTACTTAAAAACCTTCAATGGTATCCCCCAACTTTTGCATTAAGAACACATTTGTCAGCATGGTGGTTCAGACAGTAAAGAATCCACCTGCAATGCAGGAGACCTGGGTTCAATCCCTGTGTCGGGAAGATCCCCTGGAGAAAGGAATGGCATCCATTCCAGTATTCTTGCCTGGAGAATCCCATGGGCAGAGGAGCCTAGTGGGCGACAGCCCATGAGGTTGCAGTCAGACACAACTGAGTGACTAACACTTGTCAATACAGGTATTCAAGGCCCTCCACAGTATGAAGTGTTAAGTTTGTACTATTTTCTGACCCCACAAAACAGGATTATCTGTTCCTTTCCAAATAAGTCAAGTACTTTCTAGTGCTTGCATTTCTGTAGCTTCCTCTATGAACCTGTTTTCATGTCTTTGCTACCCAACACCATCATTCTTTTTTTTTTTT
>SJYF01000621.1:340166-351483 GCA_006410515.1 Procapra przewalskii | reverse complement strand
GGGTGGGGGGGGTGGGAATGGTGGGGAGATAACATGAATAACTTCCTGAGAGGACATCTGGTACTCACATGTGTGAAATGCTAAGACAGTTTCTCCTGTGCTTGAATCAATCATCCCAACTCAGTGGGGTAGGTCTTACTGTTTTCAACTTACAGATGAGGTTTAGAGACGTTTAGCGAAGTAAACCGAGAAGGCAATGGCACTCCACTCCAGTACTCTTGCCTGGAAAATCCCGTGGACAGAGGAGCCTGGTAGGCTGCAGTCCATGGGGTCGCTGAGGGTCGCACACGACTGAGCGACTTCACTTTCACTTTTCACTTCCATGCATTGGAGAAGGAAATAGCAACCCACTCCAGTGTTCTTGCCTGGAGAATCCCAGGGACGGGGGAGTCTGGTGGGCTGCCATCTATGGGGTCGCACAGAGTTGGACACGACTGAAGCGACTTAGCAGCAGCAGCAACAGCAAAGTAAACAAGGTTACATAGTAACGTGCTTTCTAACTAGTGGATTTGAATCCACGTCTACTTGGATGAGAGGATTTGTGTTGTTGGTGTTTACAGTTTAACTGGGAATTCAGAACCCATAATTGAAGATTAAAAAGATAAAAATAAATAATACATGTCAAGTGCCTGAGCAGCAACTTTACTGAGTCAAAAAATGGAGCCATTAAAAAAAAAAAGGAACCATCCCTAGGAGCTCTCGCAATTGAGAAGGTTTTGTGGGGAGAAGATGGAGCAGGGAGTATCTATATACAGAACTATAAAAGAAAGAGCAATTTGCCTAAATATACACATACAAAATATACATTTTCACAGAAAAGATAGCTATGGATAAAGCACATGCATATTCTTTTGCACCTTTTTAAAAATTTAATATCAGCACATAAAGGTATGCCTTAATTTTCTTTAATATTTATTCATTTATTTTTGGTTATGTCCAGTCTTAGCTGCAGCACATGGGATCTTGCCTTGTGGCACGTGGGCTTAGTGGCCCCTTGACATATAGAATCTTAGTTTCCCAACCAGGGGTTGAACCTGTGTCTCCTGCAGTGGAAGGTGAATTCTTAACCAGTGGACAACAGGGAAGTCCTGAATTTTTTATTTTTAAAAATAGTGAAAAAATTTCCTTCATAGAGGTGGGCATTAATAGTTTTCAACTTCCTTAGAACCAAATTATTTTCTTGTAGAAACAAAAGATTGATCCAGGCTTTCCTGGTGGCTCAGTGATGAAGAATCCACCCTGCAATGCAGGAGACATGGGTTCGATCCCTGATCCAGGTACATTCCACATACCACAGAGCAACTAAGCCTGTGTGCCATAGCCGTTGAGCCTGCACGCTAGAGCATGGGAGCCACAAGTACTGAAGTGCATGCACCCTAAAGCCTATGCTGGGAAACAAGAGAAGCCACCATAGTTAGAAGCCCGAGCACCAAGACAAATAGTAGCTCCCCCTCTCCACATCTAGAGAAAAGCTCTTGCAGAAACTGAGACTCGGAACAGTTGGTGAGGGCAGGCAGAGGTTGCGGGGGCAGGGGAGCGGAGGTGGGGTGGGAAAGATTGATCCATTAGTGCTTGTACTGTCTTCTGGGTCCACTAAAGCAGCCTACCATGAAAGTGCAGTGAATTCATGTCAGTCCATATTTCTGGAGCCTGTGAAAACTGAAGGGGAGAAATGGGAACATATTGTGAATACTAAGAGAAGAAAAAAAAAAAATCCTTCTTCACCAAAACACCCGCTTTCACACAGGAGGAAAGTACAGAGAAATCTTGAAAGAAGAGCCCTTTCATGTTTTTTTTCTAAGGCCCCTCTCACAGCCTTGAGAAGTCTAGGACAGGCAAGGTGGGGGGCTTGGGGGGGTCTCAGTCTTCAGACAGGCAGGAAACTCTGGCAACAGAGGTCAGGCTTGAGTAAGTACACTGAGAAAATGGATACCATCAAGGTGCTCAGCTAAGAAAAAGTCTGGGTGGTTGGCAGTGGAGAGGAGGGAGAAGCTTTAGAAGGGGAGCCAGTGGGGAAGATGGATTGGGCCTCTTGAGAGGCAGAGAGGAAAGACATTATAAAAGGAAAAGGTAAGGGGAAAGGGTTTGTTGAAAATAAGTTTATTATAATCTCTTTCCTGCCATTATCTCTTGAGTTTTTTTCTGTTCAAAGCCACTTCAGTACCAACCTAGACTTAAGACCACTGTTTTCCTTCCATTAAGACACAAGCCAAAGCATCTGGTGGCCTCATCTTCCTCTTCCTGCCTCTTTCCTTCTCTGTACCAAATGGTTGGTGCAAACCCAGGCAGATGGTTACCTCCTTTGTAAATGGGATCTTATCCCTGAACTCCTTACCCACTGCGGCAGACAGGATACGTAATGTAGGGTGTATCAGTTATCTAAATGCAGGCAGGATTTGCTTTGCTGAAAAAACTCTGAGCTCTTTCTACTTCCAGTTCCATCACTAGGTCCTCCAGAAAAGATCCCCTCGTATATCAACCTCAAGAAGAAAATACAGATAAGATGCTGCTGCTGCTGCTGCTGCTAAGTCGCTTCAGTCGTGTCCAGCTCTGTGCGATACCATAGATGGCAGCCCACCAGGCTCCCCCATCCCTGGGATTCTCCAGGCAAGAACACTGGAGTGACTTGCCATTTCCTTCTCCAATGCATGAAAATAAAAAGTGAAAGTGAAGTCATTCAATCGTGTCCGACTCTGTGCGACCCCAAGGACTGCAGCCCACGAGGCTCCCCCATCCATGGGATTTTCCAGGCAAGAGTACTGGAGTGGGGTGCCATTGCCTTCTCCGAGATAAGATGCTAGTGGGAACTAAAAGTTCAGTAACTTTATCAATTCATAGATTGGAAGTTTGGAAAGAATTTTAAAGGTCACTTGGTCCCATCATTCAACAAATATGGGAATTTCCAGACCAGTGCTCTCTAATGACAAGAAGCTCTAGTAAGTTTGGGAACAGACAGCTCCGGGGATAGTTTCATCATTAACACTTCTCTTTACAATAAGTCTAAACTTGATTTTCTTGTACTATCCCCTTGTAATATCTTTAGTCATGAAATAAATTTAACTTCTCACTCCTTTGAGTGCTTATAGTACTTACTGTCTATGTAATTTTTGTAGGACATTATAATTTATTTATATTGAGATATTTAATATGACAATTTGTCAGGGAACACCTATTGCTGCTCTATAATGTAGCAGGCACTTGCTTGCATCCTGTTATTATTTAACTGACTAAAACAGGTTCATACCCTCGAATCTGGAAGTATGTAAGACCACTAACAGATAATAATAATTGTTAAGTGTTATCTGTACTAGAGGTTTGAAGAAAATACTATGGAACAACAAAGGAGGGAATAATAGAACAGATGAATGGGGTACCGTGAGAAAACACTTACTTTATCATTAACTAAATATTTTATCTAGGTTTTGAAGGTTGCATTTGGCAGGTGAAGGAATGGGGAAGTGATTTTAGGAGATGTTGGTTTCAGAGATTTATTTTGGGCTTATAGAAAGGCAAATTAGAGCTTGGAGACCTGCAATTCCTTGCTCCTTGTGGTGGACAGACTTGAAAGATGGCCTGCACTGACGCTTGCCTCTGGTATTGATGCTATTGTGTAATCCCTTCCATTTTATTGTGGGTGGGGCCTATATTTTGCTTCTAACCAACAGAACATTGCAAAGGTGAGAGTCTGTCACTTCAGCAATTTTACTATACAAGGTATAATGCCCATCTCAATAGCATTGATGAAACAAAGGCTGTATTGGGAGGCTTACATGGTAAAGAACTGAGGGTGGCCTTTGGCCAGCAACCAGCCAAAACTGAAGATGGCATCTACTGATAGCAAGAAACTAAAGAGCTCAGAACAACTGGCCACACAGAACTGATCTTGGCTAACAATCACCTGAGTTTGAAACAGGTCCTTGCCTAGTCAGACCCTGAGATGTAACGAAAGACTGGCCAACACTTTGATCTTTGGCCTTGTGGGCCCTGAAATAAGGAGTCATGACCCACAAAAGCGGTGAGATAATAAATGTGTGTTGTTTTAAGCTACTAAATTTCTGATAATACTGTTATGTGCTGCATAACAGTATTGCTATAGATAAGTGATACTTCGATGCATTTTCTCTTCCTGTTCCTTTTCTTCTTCTTCATTATCTTCCTTTGTTTTAAAGCCTCTCCTTTCTTCACTCTTTCTTTCTTTCAAAGAGAGGAACTAAGCTGACTTTCCTGCTAGTCAGTCCAGAATGTTCTCTCTCCTGTTTATTTATTTGGTTACACTGGGTCTTCGTTACTGTGTGTGGGCTTTCTCTAGCTGCGATGAGTGGGGACTGCTCTTTGTTGTGGTTCACAGGCTTCTCATACAGCGGCTTCTTTTGTTGCAGAGCACAGGATCTAGGTGCATGGATTTCAGAAGTTGCAGCATGTTGATTTAGTTGCTCAGCAGCATGTGGAGTCTTTCTTTCTGGACCAGGGATCAAACTTGTGTCCCCTGCATTGGCAAGCAGATTCTTATCTATCTGGGGGAACTCCTCTCTCTTCTATAAATACAGCATGTAATAACTTTAGCATTCATCTTTATCTAGGAGTGAGTGAAAAATGGAACTGTGCCATTGGGTTTGTGGAGTCAGAAAGATTTGGGTTTGAATCCTGATCCATCCACATAACACCTATATGAACTGAGGCAAGTTATTCAACCTCTCTGTGCTTCACTTAAAGTAAAATGGGAATAAAATTATTGAACCAGGGTGGAAGATTTAAATTTTAGGAATTTTCTTGTAATCAAGCTGCTTTGTCTATGGGCGTCTCTAAATACTATGCACTCAGTTGAGCAGCAGAAGCACTAGCAGCTAACAGTTCTCTCTAGCAACACCAAGTAGCATTAACTGCTGCTGCTGCTGCTAAGTCGCTTCAGTAGTGTCCAACTCTGTGCGACCCCATAGACAGCAGCCCATCAGGCTCCCCCGTCCCTGGGATTCTCCAGGCAAGAACAATGGAGGGGGTTGCCATTTCCTTCTCCAATGCATGAAAGTGAAAAGTGAAAGTGAAGTCGCTCAGTCGTGTGCGACCCTCAGCGACCCCATGGACTGCAGCCTTCCAGGCTCCTTTGTCCATAGGATTTTCCAGGCAAGAGTACTGGAGTGGGTGCCATTGCCTTCTTCAAGTATTAACTAGTGTCAAATAAAAAACAGGTCCTGATTGTACAGGAGTCCTTCACTCTTATAACATCTAGGAAAAATACCATTAGATATTAAATTTTAATTCCTGGTTAGTTCTTCTAAGAAAATGTACTTATTCATCTGGGGAGGGGAAACAATTTGCATATTTCATTTAACCTATTGAAATAATGGGAGATTTCAATTTTGCTTTTATTTTACCTTAATAATGATTTAAACAGAGATGACCCCATTTTAGCAGGCTCTGATGGAACACACACCATTCACTTAAAGAGTATTCCTAGTGTCTATTTTGGGCAAAATGCATTTTACAAAATTCACCTATCTTAAAAATGAGAAAATATTTTATAGAAGAAAGTAGTCATGTAATTTAGGGAAAAAGAAACTATTCCTTATATTGTTTAAAAAGAGAAGAGAAGACAGAAGAGAAGTGGCTGTATTCCTACTCCCAACAGACACAGGAGATGAAAGGACACTTTAAAAACCATGTGTCCAGAATGTCCTGGTCTCTACCACAGGGCTTGGCAGTCTCTGTATTTATAGTTTCTGCCTAGTGAAGAGAAACTGAGGAATAAAAGGAAGAAAATAAGGCAGAAATGAGAGGACAGGAAGGAAAAGGACAAGGAGGAGCACTTTTTTTTTTTTTTTGAGAGACTCTACCCTTCTTTTTTAACTCAATCACTCTCAAGGGCTACAGAAAATGATCCAAGGCCTTCAAGAAACAAGATGAAGCTCACATGCTGGGCATTTCTCAAAAAGAAGTCTTAGTCTCACCAGGGTCTTTGTCTCCTCAGCATTATCTTGAGAAGATAGGCTAGGTGGAAGTAAGTGTAGGAAGAAACATTAAGTGCTAGCTACTCCTATATGGAAAGTAGAAAAGGGAAAGGAACAGAGAAGTTTATCCTATAGAAGAAGCTATAACAGTGTTTGAGGAAGGATGCAAAAGCTAAAGTAGGGATAGTAGAAACTTTCTTCTGGTCATTCACCCCTTTGGACTGTAATGTTGGAATAGGACTGTGGAGACCCTTTCGTTGTTGGGTTACAGGGAAGTAGGTAGAAGAGGAGTCTGGGAGAAGATACATGAAAGCTGGGGCAGCACTTGGGGGTCATCTCTGGGCAGTAGCCATTTGCCATCTGGTTCAGAGGAACTTCAATAATTTCACATCTTGAGTGCCCATCCTGGTGCTTCCTGGCCTGAGCATGAGCCCTGCCAGGGTCTCTGCCCAGGAGCTCCTCAGGTTCTAAACTATATTTTCCTGAAATCAGTGAGGCTAATAGCTCAGCCATTGGGCCAAATGCCCCTATTCCATTTTCTTTTCTAGTTTTCAGCACCCTGGAATGAAGTACTGAAGTATCATTACTTTTCCTTCCAAACAACAATACCACCACCACACAAGTTTTAAAGGAAGTTCACTCTGTGATAAATCTTCATCCACAGTTTGCTTATCCCATATAAACATTTCACAAGGATCTTCCCAAAGTTACAAACTCCAGAAGCAAAGATATACCATGTATAAGAAAGAAAGGGATTTCCCTGGTGGTCAGGGACTAAGATATCGTGCTTCCAATTGCAGGAAGCTCAGATTCCATTCATGGTCAGGGATCTAGATATCACCCGCAGCAACTGAAAGATTCCGCATCCTGCAACTAAGACCCAGGTTAGCCAACGAAATATATTTTTTTAAAGTATTGAATTAAAAAAAATAAAAAGGAATGTTTCTTTGGTGCACAGACGCAGCATAGAACTCATCCAACTCCATGGAATAGAATTCCTCCACCACCTGCCAAAGGTTTCCCCCAGTCCTCCATTTGAAACCCTCTGTCAATACGTATGGGCTTCCCTGGTGGCTCAGATAGTAAAGAAACTGCCTGCAATGCAGGAGACTTGGGTTCAATTCCTGGGTCAGGAAGATCCCCTGGAGAAAGGAATGGCTCCCCATTCCAGTATTCTGGCCTGGAGAATTCTGTGGACAGAGGAACCTAGTGGGCTACAGTTCATAGGGTTGATCACAAAAAGTCAGACACAACTGAGTGACTAACACACACATCACTATGTATAATTTGCATGTCCTGATTCCAGTATTGTCACTGGATTTGGTGCTATCCTGTTGTTACCTTTAGTGCCCGGAGAAAACCTGCATCAAATGGGGATTTGTCACATGCAATGAGCCCTGCTTCCTCTGCTTTCTCCAGACCTCCCAGAAGGAACCATCCACATCCTGGATCTTACAGCCCTTTAGTGGCATCATGTTCCCTGCAGCCCTCAGTGTTCTGTGTGCGGGCCCTGGAGAGCATGACATATCCCTGCCTATCTTGTCCAGAGTGCTCAGATATGGTCTTGGCTCCCAGCCCCAGGAACACTCTGCAAGACCAATCTCCTCGTATTGTCCAAAACCCTCTCTCCCTTGGCATACTCTACCTTCTTCCTTCTCTTTCTTGGTTTGGTTCTTTTAAATCCCTTTGCTACTCCCTCATTCCTGGGGATTAAATTGTTCTTACTGCTTAGGTTATCAGATGGGGCCAGGGATTTTCAGATTCTAAAGGTAGGACAGGTGGTGCTAGTAATAAAAAACCTGCCTGCCAATGCAGGAGACATAAGAGGCATGGGTTCAATCCCTGGGTCAGGAAGATCTCCTAGAGGAGGGCACTGCAACCCACTCCAGTACTCTTGCCTGGAGAATACCATGGACAGCAGAGCCAGGCAGACTATAGTGCATGGGGTTGCAAAGAGTCAGAATGATTGAAGAGACTGAGCACACAAAGGCAGGGCAAGCAACAAGGAAGAGGCACTTGCTGTGCTCTGTGCAACTGATGGAGTCCCTAAAAAAAGCCAGCCTTCCACGCTGCTAAAATTAGCCTCCTGTCAACACAGCTCCAATAGGCTGAAAGGATGTTTGTCTCCTTCTTGGCCTTCAGTTGCATTACCAAGGCTCCTGTCTGTTTTCACAGGCTTAGTATATATGACGAGTCATAAAAGAAATGTGAGGAAAAAACCTTGCCCACCCATGCCTTACACCACTGTGTCTCCTAGAATTTTAAAGAAACTATTTTCAGTTTTTATTTATAGAACCTCATTCCCTCTCTCTCGCCTCCTCTCCTCTCTGCCAGTTTTCCCCAGCAAACCTTGGGCATAAGCCCATGGGGAGAGTAGAGACTTGGATCAATGAAAAAAGTGAGTAGAAACATCATGTGTTACTTAAAATCCCAACTTCTCAGTGATGACTACGGCTTTGGTACTAGATCAAAAGCTTGTCTGCTTCTCTCTAAATTATAACATATGTTAAGCATACGGAAATGCCAAGTTATATAAAAGACGCCAGTTCAATTCCTACTACTCAGATTTAATAAATCTTTATGTTCTGTGATGTTTAATATTACAGATAAAGACATTTCATTCCCCTAGTTCTTTGTGGAGAGGTAGCTCCTCTTTTGAAGTTTCGATGATCTTGGTGTATGCTTTTATAATTTTATCACATTTCTGAACACACAGCTATGTATAATATTGGTTATATAATGTTAGATATACAATACATATGTATCAGTTCAGTTCAGTCCCTCAGTTGTGTCCGACTCTTTGCGACCCCATGAATCGCAGCACGACAGGCCTCCCTGTCCATCACCAACACCCAGAGTTCACTCAGACTCACGTCCATTGAGTCGGTGATGCCATCCAGCCATCTCATCCTCTGTCATTCCCTTCTCCTCCTGCCCCCAATCCCTCCCAGCATCAGAGTCTTTTCCAGTGAGTCAACTCTTCGCATGAGGTGGCCAAAGTACTGGAGCTTCATCTTCAGCATCATTCCTTCCAAAAAAATCCCAGGGCTGATCTTCAGAATGGACTGGTTGGATCTCCTTGCAGTCCAAGGGATTCTCAAGAGTCTTCCCCAACACCACAGTTCAAAAACATCAATTCTTCAGTGCTCAGCCTTCTTCATAGTCCAAATCTCACATCCATACATGGCTACTGGAAAAACCATAGCCTTGACTAGATGGACCTTAGTCGGCAAAGTAATGTCTCTGCTTTTGAATATGCTATCTAGTTTGGTCATAACTTTTCTTCCAAGGAGTAAGCATCTTTTAATTTCATGGCTGCAGTCACCATCTACAGTGATTTGGGACCCCTAAAAAAATAAAGTCTGACAGTGTTTCCCCATCTATTTCCCATGAAGTGATGGGACCAGATGCCATGATCTTCTTTTTCTGAATGTTGAGCTTTAAGCCAACTTTTCCACTCTCCTTTTTCAGTTTCATCTAGAGGCTTTTTAGTTCCTCATCACTTTCTGCCATAAGGGTGGTATCATCTGCATATCTGAGGTTATTGATATTTCTCCTGGCAATCTTGATTCCAGCTTGTGTTTCTTCTAGTCCAGCGTTTCTTATGATGTACTCTGCATATGCATGTTACAGCATCCTAAACTGAATAAGAGTGGAAGGAGAAGTGTAAAGGAGTTATAAGCAACTCAGTAGGAAAAGGAGCTGCAGGTTTTCACATTTAATAACAGATATCAACCCTCCTGTTTTCAACCCAGTTTCCTGCTAAGTTTAGGGCCTGGAATCCAGTGTCCACTCATGACAACCTTTCCTCAGAATAAATTTCAAGTCATCTTTTAGAGAATGGAGGCATGGGAGGGACAGACCTGCCCATACGAGCCTCACAGGAAATTTGATGAGGGGTGTATACAGCTTCCTAGTCACCTGTTGAACATATTCTCTTGTTTTTAGTGCCATATCTCTTCCCCCATGGTCACAGTTACTCCAATTCCTGAATTTCTGTAGAATTTTATTTTCTTATCAACATTTTTACTATGAGATTGAAAAACAATTTTTTGTTACTACAAAAAGTGGACAAATAACATAATATAGGTCTGTTCCAATATTATCCCCCCACTCCCAGTTTCTTGTTTGTTTTTTAATTTTATTTATTGGGTATTTGTCATGCAAAAATATTTTTGTTTGTTTTTAAAAATGTAAAAAATGATAGCTTCTGTGTTTGTGTCATAAAATTCCTTCCCACTTCAGGAGTTAAGAAATATTGTCATTGGAATTCCCTGGCTGTCCAGTGGTTAGGACTCTGCCTCTTATTGCTGAGAGCCAGTGGGGGAACTAAAATCCTACAAGCTGCACAGCGCAGCCATACAGATATACATGAAGGAGCTTCCCAGGTGGCACAATGGTAAAGAATCCGCCTACTAACACAAGACACACAGAGATGCAGGTTTGATCCTTGGATTGGGATGATCCCCTTGAGGAAAATATAGACACCCGCTCCAGTATTCTTGTCTGAAAAATTTCATGGATAGAGGAGGCAAGCGGGCTTCCGTCAATGGGGTCTCAAAGGGTCAGATAAGACAGCACACACACAGATACACACAACAACAGTTCTGTTTTTTCTTCCAGACAACAACTGTTTCACACAACAGTTCTGTCTTTTCTTCCAGAACTTTATAATCTCTCGTTTTTAATTTTGAGGGAAGATTAGCAGCTATTTTAAGATCTCAGGTAAGCAGCAGGTATCCCACACAGTTCTTTCTTCCCAGCTGGCTATTTAGTTGTTTCAGCATAGTCCTGTGAATTGTTTATTCTTTTGAAGATGATTAGAAATACCACTTTTCTTTAAGTCTTTAATTGACTTAACGTCCTTTCTAGGAGGCTTCTATTCTTTTCATAGATTTTTTTTGTGGGGAGGTGTAAATTCATGCTCCATTATCACATCATTTAAATTATTATTGTAGCTTAATAATAGCTTTAACTATCTGAGGTTGCTAATTTAGGGTTTAATAATAGGTTTTGCTTTCCTCCTACAGCAATCTGGAGAATGCTCTGTAAATGCTCAGGTCAAAAGCCTTGCAGTAATCCTTTCTCTTTTTCTAACAGACTACATTCAGTCTATCAGTAAAATCCAATCTATTCTAGTTTCAAACTATATCCTGCATCTGACCAATGTACTACTATTCTATCCCAGATGAAGCTGCTGTTATATCTCTCAACTGAGTTATTGGAGCAGACTCTGGAATGACGTCCACATTTCTGTGCTTGGTGTCCCTACAGTTATCTCCATACAGAAGCCTGTGTTGTATGTAAGTCAGATGTTAGCCTCCTGCTCAAAAATCTCGAGTAGCCTTTGATCTTACTCAGAGTAAGTCCAA
>SJYF01000621.1:305637-318463 GCA_006410515.1 Procapra przewalskii | reverse complement strand
TTTTAACTTTTTATTTTGTATTGGGGTATAGCTGATTAACAAGCAATGTTATGGTAGTTTCAGGTGAACAGCAAAGGGACCCAGCCAAACATATACAACGAAACTTACACAATATCATAAACTGACTATACTTTGATAAAAAAAGAATGAATTAAATTTGAATTAGTTTATATCATATGAAATTTTTTTTTGGATAGGAGCTTAAATTTTGTTAGATTATTAACATTATAAAAACAACTCATTTATATGAAGAAAAACTACTGAATATAAACTCAATATAGCCATCTAATCAAAGTTATCATTTATAGGCCTTCTGTGCATAGACATGTAAATATATCACTTGGCACCTGTGTGACAACCTTAAAGAACCTCAGGAATATGCGGAGTTTTCAAAAATTTCTGGCGAACAAGCACATCCACTAATTTGAAAAGCATTCAAAGTGATCTCTGAATCCACTCATGTGGGAATAAAAAGTGCCCAAGCTTCAGTGAAAACTCAGAACTGACAAATCATAGATGAAAAGAGGATTAATAATGACATAAAAGACAAGCCTAAAAAGAAAGAAGACATTGAGAAAAATGAAACATTTAAACCATTAGCTTGTGTCCATTTGTGATTTTTCCTGAAATACTTGAGATCTTAGTTTGTAAAAGCCCATATTTGCTTTATTGACCCTTTGTTGCTGTTGTTCAGTTGCTTAGTCATGTCCGACTCTTTGTGACCCCATGGACTGCAGCATGCAAGGCACCTGTCCTTCACCATCTCCTGGAGTTTGCTCAAGTTCATGTCCATCGAGTTGGTGATATTATCTAATCGTCTCATCCTATGCCACACCTTTCTCCTTTTGCCTTCAGTCCTTCCCAGTATCAGGGTTAATTCCAATGAGTTTCATCTTTGCATAAGGTGGCCAAAGTATTGCAGCTTCAGTTTCAGCATCCATCTTTCAAATGAATTTTGAGGGTTGATTTCCTTTAGGATCAACTGGTTTGATCTCCTTGCAGTCCAAACACCCAACCAAAGCAAACACTCTTTACCTGGCTTCACTCAAGCAGTCATCGTATTTCTTTTTCTTTCCGTTCAGTGTCATATTTACACATTCATACTGTAACCAACTTGGGCACAGCTCCTATTCCAATTATTCTGTTCAAATGATGCCACAAGGTCAACTGCCTAATTGCTTAACCCCATAGTCTTAGTTTAATAGTCTATTCACCTCCTTGTCTTTTGCACACACTGATGTTCATAACAAAATCTTCTTTGAAACTTTCCCCTTTTTCACTCTGAAGCCACGATATTCTGTTTTCATTTAACTCTGGTGTCCATTTCATCTCCTTTTTGACTCATTTTCCTTTTTAGAAGACACAGAAAATTCTCCAAAGATTTCTTACTTAGCCCTTCCTTGATTTTTATCTGTACCTAGGATCTGCTGTATTCCTATCCTTGACTCACAGTTCTGTTGATTGCTATCTTCAACCCTGATGTCTCAACTTTAGTCCCACACTTCAGACTGCTGTATGTTTCTATTCAAATGTCACCTCAATGTCACTCTTTGAAATTGCAATTTTCATTGGTGTCCTGAAAAATCAGCCATTCACTCCGAATTCCTTATTTCCACTGATGGCACCATCTCGTCTAACCCTACAATCCTATCTTAAGCAAGACACTTCAGTGAGCTTCAGTTTTCCTCCCTCAGTCTTCCCACACAAATCATTCACAGCTAATCCTTCCTTCACTGGTTAATCCTTCCTCCAAAATGTTTCATATATCTGTTCAATTTTCTTCATTCCCACAGTGAGCACTCTGGTTTAAGCATAACTTTATGTCTGAACTCCCTGACAGGGTGCTCCCCCATGTTGGGAGGCAAACTCCTTTTGAAGATGAAACAGGAGGGAAGGGCACAAGGCACAATCTTTAAAAGAATGATGTAGCCCAAGGACATGACATAAACTGATTAGAACCAAAAAGGTCCAAGATGGCAAACAAGTTGACTTCCACTAGAACTTAAGCCTCCATATAAGATCACTGGAAAACTGGGTTCCAGTCCCCACCACGTGGGCTATAGTCTCAAGCAGCGTTCTGGCTGGGTTCGAGACCCTGCACATGGGTTCAAGTCCCAGTTTGAGGTGAACTGTTTCCTTGGTACTTAAGATTTTTGATTCGGACTTATTCTTTTGAGGAAGGAGGTACAAGGATCAGACTAGAGTCTTCATTGATTCATCTTCCCAGGGGGCAATTAAACTCCTATGGATATCACTATGTCTTTCCAGAAAATTTGAGCCCACAGTGTAACAAGCTCTTTCTTTTATTTAAAGCACTCATAGTGCACCAACTATATACATCTATGACACCTGCTGTCTCACTATTTTAAGTGTTCTCATGTATGTATCTAGTAATAGAAGCTAAATGAACTATTTTAGATCATTGACTAAAGGACCAATACAACTCTGGACTTGGAAATTTCTAAAGATATTACTAAATTCTTAATTTAGTAATATCTAAATTTATTAATGGGCTCAGATGGTAAATTGTTTGCCTGCAGTGCGAGAGACCTGGGTTCGATCCCTTGGTTGGGAAGATCCCCTGGAGAAGGAAATGGCAACCCACTCCAGTACTCTTGCCTGGAAAATTCTGTGGACTGAGGAGCCTGGTAGACTACAGTCCATGGGGTCACAAAGAGTTGGACACAACTGAGTGACTTCACTTCTTCACTTACTTTTTATATCTTGGTGAGCAACTAGATAATAAAACCTATTATAGGTGTTAATTAAAAAACAAAACAAAACAGATCTAGACTATAAAATATTATTGAGGATTATTTTCTAGCAACCTTAATAGTACGTATAAAAAATCCCATACTCCAAATGAACAGTGCCCTTCTGAAGGAACAATCTGTTGTAATGGGACTATCAATTTTTGGTTCATATTCCTTGTGTTCATCAAGCAGTTTTCAAACAGAATGACATAATCTAAGTGGCCTGTCACCACTGGATTATACGATATCAACTGCAGCCAGAGAAGGGAGTAAGTAGGACTGCTTTCCAGTACCTGGTATGTGACTTCTTCCTTATTTGCAACATGTAATTTGTGATAATGGCTTTCCACTGGGGGATGAGGTCCCTGATACAACATGCTTTCAGAAATAGATATATCATTTTTATTGCCTATGTTCTTAGGCTTCATAGTATCAAATCTATTTTATTTAAATGCTAAATAGTGGCAGTACACACAGTATGTCATCGTATTTCTCTAAATATACCAGAAATTCAAAGTCATTCAATGTATGAAGCTTTTCAAGATGACCTTAGAAGAGCATTTTACCATCTTTAGATCACTAGCTGTCATCACTATCTAGAAGCTGCAGGTATCACAGACATACTTCCAAATGGAACTCGATAAAAATGCAATCCTCACAAAAGAAAAAAGAGATACAAAAAAATCTTGTGTTAGCTATTTAAATATAGGAGTTGCAGCTTAAAGAAAGCTTAGGATACAGGTCAGTACATATGTACTAGGTGAACCTTCCAGGGCAATTTTCTAATAGTTTCTCTTGATATTTCTTTTTTTAAAACTAGCATTTAACTTTTATTTATTAAAAAAAAAAAACTTTTATTTTCTATTGAGGTATAAAATAAAGACTCAGTCATGTCTGACTCTTTGTGACCCCATGGACTATATAGTCCATGGAATTCTCCAGGCCAGAACACTGGAGTGAGTGGGCAGTAGCCTTTCCCTCCTTCTCCAGGGGATCTTCCCAACCCAAGGATTGAACCCAGGTCTCCTGCATTGTAGGTAGATTCTTTACCAGCTGAGCTACAAGAGAAGCTCAAGAATGTTGGAATGGGTAGCCTATCCCTTCTCCAGGGGATCTTTCTGATCCAGGAATCGAATTGAGGTCTCCTGCATTACAGGAGGATTCTTTACCAACACAGCTACTAGCTGATTAACAAACAATGTTGTGATAGTTTCAGGTGAATCTCTAGATATCTCCAAAACTTATCCAAGAATCCAGGAGCTTGAAATCCCAAGAGGAGAAAAAAAAAAAAAAAGACCTATTTCTCTTTGTATTTATTTATTATTTTATTTAATTTTTTGTTTCTCTTTGTATTTAGGCTGCATACTCCTTTTCCTGGGATAGGGAACACTAAGACACACTTGGGGAGGAAATTCTAAACATAAGCAAAGGAATTTTTTCCTCTTCTTTGGCAAAGAATATGGTTACATTCACCTAACTCAACGAGGGTGTGAAGTAACTTTATTGCGTGGTGGTTATACATTTCAGTAAATATATTCCTGAAGAATATACAGAAAATAGAGAAAACAGAGATTCCATTAAAAAGAGAAAGAAAAGAAGAAAGGATGGTGGTGGTGGTAGTGTAGCTGCTAAGTTGTGTCTGATTCTTGAGACCCTATGGACTGCAGTCCACCAGACTCCTCCATCCATGGGACTTTCCAGGCAAAACTACTGGAATGGGTTGCCATTTCCTTCTCCAAGGGATCATCCCGATCCAAGGACTCCAGGTTTCCTGCATTGCAGGTGGATTCTTTACCGATTGAGACACCAGGGAAGCCCAAAGAACAGATATCTTAACAATTCATGATGATGCCAGCTTGACAGGATAGTTTAAAAAGGAATGTTACATTAAAAATGACATCAACATAAAGGACTTGTTTCTCTTACCTTTTTGGACCTCCAACAACGGCAGTACACGGCTTTATCTCCCAAATCCTCCATGTCAAAAGCATGTACTACCTTGGGGTTGTCTTTCTGGATGTGAGGGTTTACCATAGATTTGTTGCGATGATCTTTAACATAAAATCTTTTGTACGCTAGATAACCAAGTGCAGCTGTTCCAGCAGCAATGGTAACAGCTGCGATCCATTCAACTAGAGTAGGAAGGAAAACAGGAATAATTATCAAGACCAAAATGCATGCTTATAATCTAACAAGAACGTTCAGGAAATCCAAGTTTTGGGTATTAAGTATCCCAACAGTCAAAGGTTTTTAATGTTAACAAAATGATCAAACCACATTGGTGTAGTAGTCCCTTGTTAAAACTTTCCCCAGCCCTTACTGAGGCAATTGCATATTTTCTATTGAGTGATGTTAGCTACATTAATATAGAAGAGAGAAACTTAAAAATTATTTCATGGTTGGAGAAGGAAAAACAAGGCTTAGTAATCATTTAAAAGTGTTCATAAATAGATTTAAAGCAACCTGTGAGCCTGCACATACCTATTGCTTAAAAAAAAAGCAAAAAACCCCCTGATACGTAATGAAATCCAGATTACAAATAAGGCTATAAAAATTCAGATTACAAACAAGAACCTCTTATCCCTCTTACTATCAGGAGGTGATTATGTTAACAAAATGACTCATCAGTGTTCATTTAAATATTAGGTCCTATAGTCCTTTAAAAAGGAATAACCTCAGAGAGAAATGCTATCCAAAAAAAAGCAAGAAAGGACAAAATTAAACCAAGCCTTAATATTAAACATTCAAAGGAATATATCCAGCATTATTCTGGTCTTCAAGTCATGCAAATTTTTTTGTTTTTTAATTTCAAAGTGTCTCATTAAAATAAAAATCAGAATATACTAATTTCATAGAAAACATAATATAATTATAGTTAGATTCTCCTTAATAAATTCTAAATTTACATGATCTACTAGTGGATCATGTGAATTCTCCACAAATTCATTTTAAATTTAATGACTGTTTGTGTGGCTGAGTCCCTTCACTATTCACCTGAAACTATCACAACATTGTTAATAGACTAAACCCCAATACAAAATGGTTCAGTGTTAAAAAAAAATTAACTAAAAAAAATGACATTTTCCTGCCCAATTATCTGCTTGACTAATAGGCCATCTATTTATTCTTTTTTTAAAGTAGCTTTTCAAGGATCCGTTGGAAATCCAAGCACTTAACAACTACCCCAGTTCCAGAGAATTGTGGAGAGAAGAGGGTGCTGCATAGTCTGGTTAGCCTCAGCCTCAGAGGAGAGTTGTCTAGTCCCAGCATGGAGTGGACTGCAGGAAGAAGTTGAACAGGGGTCAGGATAAACACACTGGACTTCGTCCCAGCATTTCCTGAGTCAGATCTTCTCAGTGTTTGAAATAAGTTCCCAGACTATCAAATAAAGCCCTAGAGAGATAAGTACAAAAAAACACATTCCAAAGCCAAACAAAAACATAAAATGAATAACTAACTGTATGGCTTACTTGCACTACTGAGTCAAATTTCTTATTGTACTAATGTGAGTAATCACTGAATATAATTGTATCTTACATAAAATTGGAGCTCATTCTTACAAAACTCTAATGGAAGGAAATAACCATTCTCACACTTAGTTCCATTTATCTTAGTTTTCTCTTCTAGCTTGTTTAATAATTTAGTTTTTATCAAGTGTTTCTAATTAGCATGTTTCTTGGCTCCTGTTTTCAACCACACTATTTTTCTCTGAGAAAAAATTTAGTTTGTTTTTCGGGCAACGTAACCCTTCTATTCCTCCCTGCTGCTGCTGCTGCTACTGCTAAGTTGCTTCAGTCGTGTCTGACTCTCGTGCTACCCCACAGACGGCAGCCCACTAGGCTCCGCCATCCCTGGGATTCTCCAGGCAAGAACACTGGAGTGGGTCCTCCCTGCTATAATTCCCTAAAACAAACATTAACTTTATACCCTTCCCATGTGCTGCATGACTGCGAAAAGTTAATAAGTCATTTGATAACTTCAAACCTTTGGCCTCATTGAAAGATATTTTCAGCTACACACTTTGTATAGATTTGTCTTGAATGCTATGTTTCATTAATCAAACATTTTTAAAAAATTTATTTATTTATTACAAATGTTATTTTTTCCCTCAGTGATAAAGGATATATATTTTTTGGTTTTGGTGCCACTGTGCATCTTATGGGATCTTAGTTCCCTGACCAGGGATTGAAACCAGGCCCACGGCAATAAAGCCATGGAGTCCTAACCTCTGGATTGTCGGGGAGTTCCCTGCCTTGAATTTTACCTGCTTCATAGTATCATTCTGTGGCAACTCCAAGCAGGGCTGACACTAGCTCTGATTTCTAGTTTGATTCAAGATCTTCCCTTCTGATGCATTTTTTTCGAGCATGGAATTTCCTTGATAAAATGTCAGGAGGTATGGGAATCCACTTCTTAGCTAAGGGAAAGCCACTCTGAATAGCTAATTATCCATCACAAAATAGGCTAACATAGAGTTTCAAAGGTATATATTCAATTATGTCTTCTGAATGCTGAATCCTTAAGGCAGACTTAAAAGTGGGAAATAGCCAAAAGACTGAAATAAAATAATTCCCTAAATGCTGTTGATCTTAGTTACTACTTACTTTGGAGGTGAAATTTGAAGTATTGCTAACATATTTGTTTTAATGGTGCTTACATATTATATAAATGTCTGAGACTGAAAAACGTCTACAACTGGCTAGGATTAATTTGTCTCAAAACATGTACTCTGTTACCCTAACCCAAGGAGGATCACTTATGACAGTATATAAATTTCACGGCACCATATGTGTGCTGGGGAAATGGCTTTGCATTTGCTCCAGTGAGTTTCATAGACTCATAGAGTCAGATAAGGTCTTAAGAAAACAACTTCCATCCCTCCCTCCTTCCCAAATTCTAATTCTCTAACCTCATTAGAGACAAATATAAAAGTTCCCAGAATAAGAAAAGTGTTGCTGTTTTATCATTTCATTACTGCAGCCTGAATCAGTCTTTCTGGCAAAAAGCTATGGATGCCACTGGCAACTCTAGGGAAAAGAGAGAAAAGGAAACTATATGGAGATAGACGAGAATAACGATGGATTCCAAAGTCAACAATTACAATGGACAAAGAATTGAAAACCCAAGACAGTAAACAGATAAAAGCAATAAGCAAAACCCTAACATTTAGTTCTTGATAGTGTATACATCGATGAAGAATAGACACAATCTCAGGGTAAACAAGGGATTTTATAAAGACCTAATTTCTAAAGCTATTTCAGTTGGCACCTTTCAGACATTCTTTCAAAACTGGGGTCCAGAAATATCCTGAGCTTTATTTCTGCCTCTTCTAGTTATCCTTACTTCCCTTTTTTGTACGCCTCTCTCAATGCACAGTAGTCCTGTAGTTAGATCAAATGCTTCCTTTGCTTAACCATGTTTTCTATCTATACAATTATCACATATGCCAATACAGAAAATACATTAAAAATACATTTCTAAATAATCCTTCCCTTTCTTACTTTTCCCTTGGCTTACATTCTTTGTATATATTCTTTGGTTTTCTTAGAATTACAGATAGAGAAAACATCAACTTGTTCCCAAATCCCACACTGTCATTTATAACTAATTTCTTAACTTTTCTTTACTGTGGGAATCATTTGCTTTAACCCAAGACAGAAATCTCACCCTGCTTCTTTTCCTTTAGCCCCTTTTCGGCCCCAAACTGTCCTCTCCTAACCAGTGTCAACTGCCATGGAATCAGAATGTACCCTCCACCTCAAGAGAGAGGGAGGGGAGCTGTGCTTAAATCTCTGCCTTTCTTGGGTCTACCTCAGAGCTGTAGGCTGTGCCTGGTAATGTTTTTCTTTCCAGGACCAGTGTACAGGCAGTGTCCAATGTTAGTTCAATAAAACGATATAACAGATTCCTAATTTTAATTTGCTACTCCATCTGTCCATACTACTATCACATTGCTTTCACAAAAATGACTTCTCTTTGGCCTTATCTTATCCTTCAGTATCAAAGTGTGGAACTCAAATACTTGCAAACTTCATTATGGAATGCTTCAGATCAACACAGAAAATAGTGTAATGAGCTCCCACTTACCCTCACTCAGCTCTAACAAATATCAATTCTCTGCCAATCTTGTTTCATCGATAGCTCCCAAGTCCCTTTATTATTTATTGCTTATAACCTATAGGAGCTTCATTATTTATTGCTTATAACCTATAGGAGCTAACTCCTTTATTTGCAGTATGATCTGCACATTTCTTCTCAGATAAAAAACAAATCCTTTAAATGACTTGATAAATTTATTGAACCCAAGCAGTATTTTTATATGTTGAGATTAAATGGAATGGAAAATTATAGTTAGTTTCAATAAAAGAGACAGCAATATAACAGAGGATTAGTTTTGGTTACATGCAATGTAGTGGTGGCTTCCCTGATGGTTCAGTGGGTAAAGAATCCCCCTGCAACATAGGAGACCAGGGTTGGAAAGATTCCCTGGAGAAGGAAATAGCAACCACTCCAGTATTCTTGCCTAGAAAATCCCATGGACAGAGGAGTCTGGAGGGCTACAGTCCATGGGGTCCCAAAAAGTCACACACCACTTGGTAACGAGACCACCACCTCCATTGTAGTGCTCAGGGTTGGGTTACATAACAAAGCACAAGGCAGATAGCCTAACGCCTATTTTATACCTTGAGAGTAAAGTAGAAGGAAAGGGATTAAATTAAAGATGAGAGCAGATTCAGTGAGTTTTAGAGATACAGAGGAGCAAGAAGTTTAGGAAACGTCCTAGAAGTCATCTATTGGGTATGAGGAAGAGTCATTCGAGAATGGGGACTCTGTAGCAGTGAAAGCTGCTTAACGTTTCTTATAGTTTCTAAAACTGCAATAAATATTTGGTGTCCTATAAAAAGGGGCTTTTCAGGTGGCACTAGTGACAAAGAATCTGCCTGCTAATGCAGGAGATGCAAGAGTCTTGGGTTCAATCCCTGGGTCTGGAAGATCTCCTGGAGTAGGAAATGGCAACCCACCCCCATATTTTTGCCTGGAAAATTTCATGGACAGAGAAGTCTATCAAGCTATAGTCCATGGGGTCACAAAGAATTGGACATGACTGAGCACACATACAAACACACACTCACAGACATTACATAAAGTTTGGTATAAGAATGTCAATTATATATCAGTAAGGAAAAAAAAGTGGGTACCAGAGCCATCTCTCTGACTAGGATTGTTGGATTACAATTCCAATTACTCATCCTCATTGCCTCTACCAGATTCATGTCCTGACCTGATCTGCATTCATTTTATTTCTAGCCCAACCATTATTTTTAAAAATTTATTTTATTATTCTTATTGTAATTTATTTATTTAATTTTTGGGTGAGGCGAGTGGCATACGGGATCTTAGTTCCCGGACCAAGGATGGATCCCAGGACCCCTGCACTGGAAGTGAGTGAGCGACAGTTGCTCAGTTGTGTCCGACTTTTTGCAGCCCCACGGACTGTAGCCTGCCAGGCTGTTTTGTCCATGGAATTCTCCAGGCAAGAATACTGGAGTGGGTTGCCATTTTCTTTTCTAGGAGATCTTCCCCACCCAGGGATCAAACACAGGTCTCCTGCATTGCAGGCGGATTCTTTACCGCCTGAGTCACCATCTGAGTCACCCCAGAAGCTTACTATTATTAAGAGACACTTCTAAGTATAAAGATAGGTCAACTTAAAAAGTATTAGCAGATAAATGCTTGATTTTATCTTATACCTATAGACAATACATTAGAATATGTAATGAATCCACACACCTTTTCCAAAGGAATACCTGAAACAGAAGTAGCAATAAAGCTGTAAATGACAATCATCAATCAGATGAAATAATTTAGATGAAGCTTTTCTCTAAGAGATTTGCTACTCCATCTGTCCCGAGTCCTAAACACCAGACCCTCAAGGAAGTCTCCCACCCATTATTTTTTTACCTGAATATAAACAAGAATTCTCTATGCATATACACACCCTTTATTTTTTATTTAACATTTATTTATATGGTGCTTTGTTGTTATGGTGAGTTTAGTTGCTACATAGTGTCTGACTCTTTTGTGACCCCATGGACTGTAGCCCACAAGGCTCCTCTGTTCAGTACAAAATACCATCCTATTCCCTTTATAACAATATAATATATACACAAACTATAAAATATATATATATATATATAATTCACTTACTTAACTGAGAAAAGACATGATCATCCTCCCCCAAATCAAAAGATTTAAGCTGATTTTCAATCTACAGCAATGAACAGGTTTGGTTTAAAAACAGAGTAGAAGAACTTGAGATCTAAGTGGATCTGTCCCTTGCCACACCACAGTATTTGTGGAAGAAGGCACCTGTAGAGGTGATTTACAAAGGCTTTGGGCCCCTCTCCATAGTCCTCACAACAAGTTTTATGCTTTCAGGTGAAATAAAAACTTTCAAAACTTGAAAATAAGTTGTGCAAATAATCAGCTCTTATATACTGCATTAGTAACTTAAAAATGTCATGCGTTATCGCTCTCATTCAGTTATGTAACTTTTGGCTACAAGTGAATTCTCCAATTTATAGAATCTTTTACAAAGTTAGGGCACAAGTTACCAGGGATCTGTTATAGAACCTGGCACTACATGAATCAATAAGGCTATTTTAAATTAACTTCTGACAATCTCTTTACCTAACTACTTTTACAGGGAACCAAACCTTGAAGTGTGGTGTTTTATATCTGGGCAAAGATCACTTCTATCACGCAGCGGGTATACATTATTATATTAACAATTATACTACCACTAAGAGTTGCTATAAAGTGAAGCTCCATATTAATTGACTTCTAGAAAGTCCCTTAATTTTAATCGGACCTTCTCCGAAGTAACATTTCAGAAAGCTAGGTACCAGCACTAGGGAAGCAAGGTTGAGAAACGTGAAACGAGCTGTTTTCAATCCTCTCTCCAGGACTACCGCCACCGAGCGCCAGATGCCAGAGGCATAATTTAAAAGAAAGAAAGAAAGAAAGAAAAAAAAAAAGACCACCTCCAAACTGGTAAAATTGAAGACCTCGGATTGTGTTTCTTTCTTTTAAAAAAATGTGCAAAACTAAAATGTGATTAGTCATGCCTCGCTTGATTGCTGCAGGAAATCCATGTTTTCGATCCACGGTGATTTAAACCTTGAGAAGGGGGAAGGTTTTTTTTTTTTTTTTTTGCTTTTGTTTTCACCTTTCCTTCTTCCCCAAGTCTTGTGACCTAACAGAGAGGAGTTTCAGGGGAGAACAAGAAAAGCTAACAGCGTAGCGGGATCATTAGGATTTAGAGTTTAGCTAGCTAGGGGAAACGAGGTCTAGACCTGGGTAGATACCTGCATGGCCCCCATGGCACTTATGCCCCGCGATTGTAGCCTGATCTCACCCCCTTGCCCCATGCGGCCCGGGGAGCCTGCAGGCCCTCGGAGCTTTTGCCCTTCTGTATTTCAAGGTTACAGGACTGGCGGGAACGCACGGCAGCAGTATCAGTCCAAGGAGCTGCAAGCAGTGCGCAGGCCGCCAGCCGCACCCACTCCCATGCCCCACTTCACCTCGTACGCTGGAAGTCATACTCATGGCGCCGACGCTTGCAAGGGTGTGCACAGGACACCGCGCACAAACCGGCTGGCGCGGACAGCAGGAGACAAGGTGCGACAGGCGTACGTCCTAAGGGCACTGACTCCAGGCAGCTACCGCGCAGGCGCCGCGACTGGCCGTCAGCACGTGTGTATTAAACACCCCGGCTGATACTGAGCATGCGCAGATCTGAGTCCCGGGCCTTTAGGAAGTGTTGAGTACGGATTTTGACAGCCACAAGAGGAGGGAGGAGGAAGAGACCGAGAGAGGTAGCAACTGAGTTTGCGCAATCCTGAGGGGCTTGGTCCTGGAGGTCAGCGGACCCACCTTTGGAATAAAGTCCGGGCCAGGTTTTATGTCTCTCCCAGGTGTGCGGATTTATGAGGGCAGATTGTATGTGCTGATATAACACTTGCCACATTCGGATATCTAAGTTTTCACTCCCAAATTTCTTGCTTAGTCTG
>SJYF01000621.1:276528-287181 GCA_006410515.1 Procapra przewalskii | reverse complement strand
GATAACAGAAGAGACACAGAGGTATAGAACGGACTTTTGGACTCTGAGGGAGAGGGAGAGGGTGGGTTGGTTTGGGAGAATGGCATAAAATCATGTATACTATCATGTAAAAAAAAAAAATAAAATAAAAAAATTAAAAAAAAAAAAGAGTTTCTCTTATGTCAAGAAAGCTGTGCCGGGTTCTTTTTCTCCCGGGACTTGCTGCCCTGTCTGCTTACAGGAATGGTGTCTGCTTCCTCAAGGACTGTTCCTTCGAGGGTTGCTTTTTATCTTTTTATTCAGTTTTTTTTTTCTTTTACTCCAGTTTTTTCTTGGACACAGAGAGGTTTCTGGAAAAGATGTTGCAAGTGTTTTGTAACTTTTTGAAGTCAATATTCTCTCCCTAACCTGTATTTTGTTATTGTTAACTGTTTGTTAAAAATATTAGCCGAATTATTCTTACTGCCTTGTAAGGTAGTCCCGTCTTCTTGCCCTGTGCTACCATAAGCAAGGGAATGCTCCCATTGGGCAAATCAGAGTGGTTAGATTATATGTTTGTAGTTTATAGTCTCAGTGCGCTAATGGTTTCAAGAAAAGTTATAATTTTGTAGATTATCTAACTTTTCCTAATTTTAAGATGGGAGTGGTGTTCTTTCAGCTTTTTGTATACTATGTAGAAGTGGAAGTCCAGAATTGTTTTTCTGACCCATTCTCTTTTCTCCTTATGATACTCCAACTATGTATTTGTTAGAATGCTTGATATTATCCTACAGGCTGCTAGTGCTTTATTCCGTTTTTCTTTTTAGATACTTTTTCTCTCACTGCACTAATTTAGATATTTTCTATAGACCTTCCTTAAAGTTTATTATCAGTCTCTTTGATTGCCTATTCTTAATCATCTGCTGATAATTGTATTTCAGATACTGTGTCTTTTTACTTCTAGAATTTCTTTTGGTTCTTTTTTAGACTTTGCATTTCTCCTGAAGTATCTGTTTAGTGTTTATATCCATTTTTCCTATAGTTTCTATTGCATCATACTTATAATTGTTTTAACATCTTTCTTTGGTAGTTATAAGTACTTGTTCATCTATGTGTCATCATCTGTTCTGTGTTTTCTTTTGGTTATACATCACACTTCCTTCTTTTGTTATGTCTCAATTTTTAAATTGAAGTTTGGATACTTTATTTAAAAAACAGTGAGAAGAAAGAAAAGAACCTTGGGAAGTGAAATATATTATTTTTTGTTTTGTTTTGTTCTACATAGAGTATAAGCCCTTCCCCTCTGTTTAAGCATGAGGAATGATAAATCATATTCCCTCTAGAATTTAGTTGAACTGGTGCTGGGCTGCATTCTTAGATTCAATTCATGTGATGTTGGCTCAGCCTTCCAAGATGTTTCTTTTCTTATCCTGACTGTTTTTCAGCTGTGAGGGATTTGGCTGCAGTGTAAGATACTAGTGGCTTACTTTTAGATCCTATAATTCATTCACTTGGAGAGTGCCTGGTATTACTGTCTCCTTCTCCATGGCTTCTTTCTCTGAAAACCTGGAGTGGTATTTTTCAGAGTGAATAGTGTGGGAGAATTGCTGGATCAAGCAGTCTGTTTCTGTGTGAGGACTATTGTCTCTAATCCATCCTGCTACCCCACACTGTTGTCTACAGTCTGATTTCTGCTTGCCTGCGAAAATGTTTGTCTAATGGCAGACTCACCTGTATCTAGATGAGGTATCTGCCTCAAGATGGGGAAGCTTCATAGTTCTCTCTTCACTGATGAATGCTCCCTGCTCCCTCCCAATTCAGCTCATCAATCCTTTTTTTTTTTTTTCTTTTTGAAATAAAGTATTCTTAAGGTTTATTTATTTATTTATTTTTGGCTGTCCTGGGTCTACGTTGCTGTACACGCTTTTGTCTTGTTGAGGAGAGGGGGCTAATCTGTAGTTTTTGTGCATACACTTCTCATTATGATGGCTTCTCTTGTGGAGCACAGGCTCTAGGGCTCGTGGGCTTCAGTAGTTTTTGGCCTAAAGGCTCAGTATCAGCTCCCGGGCTCTAGAACACAGGCTCAGTGGTTATGGCGCAGGGGCTTAGTTGCCCTGCGGCATGTGGGATCTTCCTGGATCAGGGATTGAACCTGTGTTTCTTACGTTGGGAGGCTGATTGTTTACCACTAAGCCATCGGGAAGCTCCAGGGCTTTTTTACATCTACCTTTGTTCATTAGCCCATGGAAAATGTTTGTTACTGTGGGTGTGAAGGCTCTCCCAGACTTTGGGAACAGCTACGTTAGACTGTTCTTTGAAGTCCCAAAATCGTTTCGTTACTTACCAACCAATCTTACCCATATGAATTAATGTTTACCTTCCTTATATTCTATAAGTAGCACTTAAACAAACTCGATTACTATATCTTTTAGGTTGATACTTTGTTGATTAAATTCTGCATTTTTGTTCTTAAAAATTCCTGACACTTGCCAAAGAAATAGAAACTTAAGTAGTGTATTTTATCAAAATTGGAAATAGATTTATTTGAGTTCTGTTGTGTTCTAACTGGCATGATTTTATGAAATCTCAGTATATGAAAATTTAAAATTTTCACATATAAAAACCAGCCTCCCCTTTGAGTGGGCATATCATAAAATAGTGCCTCTTCTTGTCCAGGCTTGGCGCCTGAGTTCAGCTCCTACATTTCGCATTGGCTTGGTGCCCTCATGTTATCAGTACAGCTTTACACAGTGCATCTGACTCAGGAAAAACTTTAGTTGCTTTCTTATAACAGGTGAGAGAAGCTTAAAAAAATGAAAAAATGGGAAATTCTTATAGAACCACTGTTAACATTTTTTTGTTTGCTTATAAAAGTGGGATCAGTTTATGCTCCTGCTTTTAATTTGCCTCTTGAAAGTGAAGGTCACTCAGCCATGTCCAACTCTTTGCGACCCCATGGATTATAACAGTCCATGGAATTCTCCAGTCCAGAATTTGGGGTGGGTAGCCTTTTCCTTCTCCAGGGGATCTTCCCAACCCAGGGGTCAAACCCAGGTCTCCCTGGGCATTGCAGGTGGATTCTTTACCAGCTGAGTCACAAGGGAAGCCCAAGAATACTGGAGTGGGTAGCCTATCCCTTTTTCAGTGGATCTTCCCGACTCAGGAATTGAACCAGGGTCTCCTGCATTGCAGGTGGATTCTTTACCCAGCTGAGCTATCAGGGAGGCCCAATTTGCTTCTTATTTAACTATAAATTAACATCTCCTGAAAAGTCTATTACTGAAGAATTTCTATAAAAATTTTAATATGTTCTATTTATTAGAAAGTCTGAGGAGGCTATAAGGGGCATAACAGTTGGAGACAACAAAAGCAAGCTATTTAGAATTTGTGTTCCTGGTGCTTTGCCTATAACAGGCACTGAAATATGTTGTTTGAATGTTTCAATTTCTGAAATAAGTAAAAGGAAACTGTTGAATTTATGAAATTGGCTATTAAAGCATTTTAGAATATCTTGTTTTTGTTCTGTAGGTATACTGCAACATCCAGATGGCACAGTTTTGAAACAATTGCAGCCACCTCCAAGGGGTCCAAGAGAGCTGGAATTTTATAATATGGTAAGTGAGGTAAGATTTATTTTGTTTTATTCAAAGTGCTTTTCATAATTTTATGCTGCTGACTCAGTAAGAAATATGTTTGATAACATGTCTTAGTACACTGTGTATGTGACTGAAACAACCCAGCTAAAAAAAAAAAATACAATGTTTATCTTTACTAATATATTCTATATTTTCTATTCTATTTCATTTTGAGTGATTCTTATTTTGATATACTGAATTAATTTTGATTGGTGGGTTTTGACCTACATTTTTGAAAAATACTTAGATGATAGACTGTATTTTTCAGAAATGCTGAGTTTAAATAAGTACTTTGTTTTTTGTTATAGAATTTCTTAGAGCCTTGAACATGAGCTAGTGTGTAGTATGAAACTCCAAAGGAGGGAGAGGGGAAGGGGTGGGGGACAGTTAACATTTAATTAACCTTATTACTATGAATAATTTTTAGAAGATTCACAATGTTTTGCAGCCATCACCTCTATCTAGTTAACGAAACATTTTCAGCACACACAAAAAAACCCGTACCCAGTTAAGCCAGGATGTCCTATTCCTCCCTCAGCCCAATGTCTTCCACCCACCAACCTGCTTTCTATGGATTTAGTTATTCTTGTGGCTAGCTTCTTTTGTTGAGCATGTTTTTAAAGTTTGTGGTAGGCATTAGTAATTGTTCCTTTTTGTGGCTGAGTAATACTTCATTAAATTTACACACCACATTTTGTTTATTCATTCACTCATTGAAGGACATTTGGATTGTTTCTATCTTTTGGCTTTTATAGATAAGGCTGTTATGAACATTTATGTATCGGTATTTGTTTGAATACCTGTTTCTAATTCTTTTAGATATTAGAATTGGATATGGAGTGGAATTAATTACTGGGTCATATAGTAATTCTAAACACTGTCAAAAGTGTTTCCCAAAGTGCCTGCCCTATTTTACATTTTCACCACTAATATATAAGGATATCAGTTTCTCTATATCCTCATCAACACTTGTTAGTTTTGTTTTTGAATAGGCATTCAAGTGAGTGTGAAGTGTTAATCTTATTGTAATTTGCTTTGATTTTCATATGTGACTTGTAAATATTTCCCCTATTCTCTGAGTTGTCTTCATTTTCTTGTTAGTGTCTTTTGAAGTGCAGAATTTTAATGTCATATTTAATGTCATGAAGCTGAATGCTCATATTTTCTTCTAAGAATTTTATAACTTTACCTCTTAAATTCAAGTGCAAGTAAAAAGTAATGCAAAACAAAAACCAAATACTTGCTAGTAATGCTTTACCAACTCATTTAACAACAACCTGTGAGTTAGATACACTGTTATTATTCTCATTTTATACTAAAATATTATTAATTAAAAATTTGACCAGGATCATTCAGATAGTTAATGATAGTCCCTGGATTTGAACATAGGCAGTCTGGCTTTAGAATATGCTTTCAATTGCTGACACATCCTTTTTTTAAAAGAAAATATTTTATATTTACTCTGTAAAAGTCTTGCACATACTTTGTTGGATTCATTCTAAGTTGGATTTATTCTATTTTTTGTTTCTATTGTAAACAATATTTTTTTGACTTAAATTTTCCAATGGTTGCTATTACACAGGAATGAGATATTTGTGTGGTGTTCTTACATACAGTAATCTTGGTGAACTCTTAATAACTTATATTTATCTGAGATTTCTAACAATTTTAGTTGCTTTCTGTATAGATGGTTACATCTTCTGCGATTGGAAACTCTATTTGTCCCTTTTGAATCTATATACTTCTATTGGGGATTTCTATATAGTTCAGTGTGATGAACTGAAGCAATGGTGGGGGGAATCTTCTCATTTAGTAAAAGTGCTTCTAACATTTCCCTGTTAAATGTTGACTTTCAAGCTAAGTTTTTGAGAGATACTTCTCCACAGATTAAGGAAAGTGCTTTCTTTGTGAGTTAAGATTCTCTCAAGGAAGCCTGGTGGGCTGCAGTCCATGGGGTCGTGAAGAGTCGGACACGACTGAGCGACTTCACTTTCCCTTTTCACTTTCATGCATTGGAGAAGGAAATGGCAACCCACTCCAGTATTCTTGCCTAGAGACTCCCAGGGATGGGGGAGCCTGATGGGCTGCCGTCTGTGGGGTTGCACAGAGTTGGACATGACTGAAGCAACTTAGCAGCAGCAGTAGCAGCAAGGAACAAATGATGCACTCTATCAGTTTAATAAAAGGACTGTTTACAATGATGTAGTCAGAGTTTAAGGTCACCTGCAAGAGAGAAGTCTATACCATCTGTTGGCCTGGTCAGCATGGAGAGGGAGTGGTTGCTGGAACTCAGCAAGGTAACTTTAAGAGACTTGGACTGATAAGGAGGAAACCAGAGAAGTAAATAAGTAACCTCAGCTGTTCACCAACCCCCTAGTCTCTTGGACCAGGAAGAGACAATGCAGGAGGGCAAAGATTTTCTGTATCTGTTGAAATTATCATGAGTTTTCCTCTTTTAATCTGTTAATGTACTGAATACCCTTGTTCATTTGCTAAGTTGTGTTTGACTCTTTTGACCCCATGAACTATAGCACACCAGGCTTTGCTGTCCTTCACTATCTCCCAGAGTTTGCTCAGATTCATGTCCATTGAGTCAGCGATGCCATCCAACCATCTCATCTTTTGTTGCCCCCTTCTCCTCCTGCCCTCAGTCTTTCCCAGCATCAGGGTCTTTTCCAGTGAGTCAGCTCTTCATATCAGGTGGCCAGAGGATTGGAGCTTTAGCTTCAGCATCAATCCTTCCAATGAATATTCAGGGTTGATTTCCTTTAGGATTGACTGGTTTGACTTCCTTGCTGTCCAAGGGGTCTCTCAAGGGTCTTCTCCAGCACTGCATTTCGAAAGCATCAGTTCTTTGGCACTCAGCCTTCTTTATGGTCCAACTCTGACATTTATACACGACTACTGGAAAAACCATAGCTTTGATTGAGATGGACCTTTGTTGGCAAAGTGATGACTGTTTTTTAATACACTGTCTAGCTTTATCATAGCTTTTCTTCCAAGAAGCAAACGTCTTTTAATTTTGTGGCTGCAGTCACTTTCCACAGTGATTTTTGAACCCAGGAAAATAAAATCTGCCACTGTTTCCACTTATCCACTTTTTCACCATCTATTTGCCCTATAGTGATGGAACCAAATGCTGCAATTTTAGTTTTTGAAAGTTGAGTTTTAAGCCAGCTTTTATACTCTCCTCCATGGAATTCTCCAGATAAGAATAAAGGAATGGGTAACCATTCCCTTCTCCAGGGGATCGTCCCAACCCAGGGATCGAACCCAGGTCTCCTGCATTGCAGGCAGATTCCTTACCATCTGAGCCACTGGGAAGCCACTGGTAAATGCCATAACAGATTTCTAATATTATATTACCTTTGATTTTTGAAATAAAACATACTTGTTTTTTAATAATATGATTTTAATAATATGGATTACTGGGTTTTGTTTGCTAGTGTTACATATATAAGATTTTTTCCAGCTGTGCTCATAAATGAGATTATTATTTTCTTCACATATTGTCCTTGTCTTGTTTTGATACCAGGTTTCCTTTAGCTTCATAAAATGAGTTTTGAGGGACATTCCTCTTTCTTTTCTGTGGAAGAATTTGTATCAGATAAATATTTGATTCCTTAGACTTGATAAAACTTACCTATAAATTCATCAGAGCAGCCTGTTGATTTGTCTCTTTTTCTCCCATAAGTCCTTTCCATCTTTCCTTTCATTTGTTCCTGGGAAAGGATATATTTTTTTAACTAATGATTCAATTTCTTAAATGTTTTGATTTTCTTTATTAATGTGGTATTAAAATATAGATTATAGTTTTATGTAATTATCCACCTGGTAAAGTTCTTCATAGTATTTTTTAAAATGCTGTGCTAGTTTAATTATGACTCCCTTTTTATTCCTGATATTGTTTATTTGCTGTTTTTTTCTGTATTAGCTTGACCCAGAGCATTTTTTACTCTCCCTCTTTCAGTATCTCTGTCCTCATCTAGGACTGATCCTAAGTTCAGAGATCCTTTGGTTCAGGTCTTCAGAGTGGACCTCTGAGTTCAAATATCATTGCTCAGCTTAGCACTTTGGGTTTCCTCTTTATTTTAGATCTCTGAATTTCCTTTTTTTAATCATGGGAGCTCAGCTATGCATTTAAGAAAATATTATATTTTATCCTTCATTTCTAGGTATAGAGTTGTTTAGGTTATCTTGTTTGGCATGTTGTAGTAAAGATCAGTCTTACTACTTAAAAAAAGATATTTAACATAAGAGAAAGTTTATCTTTCTACTCTTCTAGTTCTTTTATCTTTTCACTTATACCCTGGACGTCTTCAGGTGAGCACATAGAGATGGATTTGGCTCTTTCATCTTGTTAGCTCATCGTGAATACTGTGTCTTCAACGTCTTTGTGCCAGGAACAAAGGGATTTGATAAGGTACACCCTGCTTTTAATTACCTTGACCAGGAAGTGACTGATATCATTTCTGCTCACATATCAGTAGGGGAAGCTGGAAAATAACAGTATATCATGTTTGGTGATTTTCTGCCACACTTGAGTTTATTAGAATTATGTCATATATAACTACTTGATGTGAATGTGGTTTGACATATATAATTAGAATTCTGATACTGAGATTTCATAAGCATTTTACATGAGTAAACTTAAATGGTTTTGAGTACTTAGGTAGACCATATTTGGCAAGAGTTAATGGGTAAGATGTCTTCCCTGGTGGCTCAGAAGTTAAAGCGTCTGCCTGCAATGCAGGAGACCTGGGTTCGATCCCTGGATTGGGAAGATACCCTGGAGAAGGAAATGGCAACCCACTCCAGTATTCTTACCTGGAGAATCCCATGGACGGAGGGGCCTGGTGGGCTACAGTCCACGGGGTCGCAAAGAGTCGGACACGACTGAGCGACTTCACTTTCACTTTCACTCGCTAGTCATTATTATTAGTAGACCTATTTGGCAAGAGTTAATGAGTAAGATGTCTTGCAAGTTATTATTAAACCTTTTATTTTGTATTGGAGTATAGCTGATTAACAGTGTTGTGATAGTTTCAGGTGGACGGCAAAGGGACTCATCATATGTATACATGTATTCATTCTGCCCAAACTACCCTCCTATCCAGGCTGTCACATAACATTGAGAGACTTCCCTGTGCTATACAGTAGGTCCTTGTTGATTTTCCATTGTTGATATAACAGTGTGTACCTGTTATCCCAAACTCCCTAACTATTCTTTTCACTCACCCTTTCCCTGACAACCACAGGTTCTTTCCCTCAGTCTCTGAGTCTGAAACAAAAAATATTTTCTTTCTGCTTTTCTAGAAGAAAAGTTAAAAATCTAGTTCCAGGATATCTGCATATTTCTATTGTTTTCTAGAATTATTACTGGTTATAAATCAAATAATTAAATGAACAGTACTTAGACTTACATTGAGTTAAATGATACATTTTTTTAAGGTAAAATCACAATTTTCTTACAGATATAAAATAAACACATGTTAAAGATTTTGTTTAAACTCATTTAATGAGGTAAGTGATGTGAAAATATTGACTTTGTGTGCCAATGCCAAACAGAAATATGGAAATAGTTATGGAAGAGAGAGAAAAAGTGACTTTATTTCTTTGCCAGGCAAAAAGGGAACCCAGCAGGCTATCCCCTCAAGAACTGTGCCCCCATCCCTGGGCAATAGGGAAAGGTCTTAAAAGACATGAGGTGGGGGTAGGTCATAAGGATCAAAGCAGTGACTGGCTTGCATTCTTCTGTTGGGTTAGTGGTGAGTTAAGTAGGAGTCAGTGTCGTCAGCTTTCAGGTTCCAACTTGTCTGGGGTCAAAACAGGTCAAAGATCATGTTGTGTGTATCCCTTGATGGGGAAACAGGAACTTCCTCCAAGGCTGCTCTTGACTGTTTCTCCCTGGTGTCACTTCATCTCTCTTCCCTATTTAGTAACTGCTTGCATCTGCCCATTGGAACTCAGGGAAGGTCATGGAGGCTGAATGAAGCCTCTTTCTTATAATCAAAGAAATAGGGGATATGGAAAGGCTTTGTGCTCAGGAGCCTCACAGGGCCCTACTTAGTATCAGAAAGAACTAAGCAGACATTAAAACTAGTTCAAAAGAAAAGTCAAAGAATCACAAAATTATATGGCATAAAGGGAAGGTGAAATGAGTGTATGTAAGAACACTGTAAACTCTCTCTTTCCAGGGAGACTGGAGGGAAGTCAGTAATCCTCCTCTGTTGCTGTTAAGTGGTCAGTTGTGTCTCACTCTTTGTGATCCCATGGGCTGCAACCCGCCAGGCTCCTATGTCTACGGAATTTCCCAGGCATAAGTATTGGAGTGGGTTGCCATTTCCTTCTCCATAGGATCTCCCTGACCCAGGAATTGAACCCATGTGTCCTGCAAGTTTCCTGCTTTACAGATGGATTCTTTACTGACACTGAGACTCCAGAGAGGAACAGATCCTCCTATGGCCAGAATTTATTCTTTGTCTATGAACAAGAATTCTTTTATCTACAACTTACTTTGTTGTAAATAGTTCAAGGACAGTGAAAGGCTAGAATCAGATAACCAAGAATATGCTCTAAATAATAGAGTTTCTCATTGGAGGCACATAGAGATTTCTTTTTTCTTTTAGCTTTTTCCAGACTTAAACTTATTAAATTCCAGTTAAAACTCATACTAGATAAATTATGATTCACTGTTTTATGTTATTTAAGAAATGTGTGGAGCAGTTAGAAAACATTACAAGGAACTAACTTGGAAATATTCCATTTCTCTTTGTTTCAGGTTTTTGCTGCTGATTGTACTGATGATATTCTTTTAGAGCTACAAAAATATTTGCCAAAATATTATGGCATCTGGTCACCTCCTACTGCACCAAATGGTAATCTTTTCTTTAAAATCCATCTTTTAGTCTTAATTCATAAGAATTGCTTTTTAAAAGGTTTATGTAAGATTAAGCCTCATATTATAAAAACAGAATATATGTGTTTTTCTTACTACTCTTTCTCTTATTCATTAAGAAAACTTATTAATACTTTTGCTTTTCATAACCAGTTTCTTAAA
>SJYF01000621.1:217600-230630 GCA_006410515.1 Procapra przewalskii | reverse complement strand
TTCAAAGGCCTAAAATTATTTACTTTTATAAATGTTGTATGTGTATCCAAAAATTATATATTGTTAATGGCTGTGTGTGTGTATTCCAACATTTAATATATTTGATAAATCCAGTATAGTATTAATTGTTCATATCTTTGATATCATCACTTATTCTTGTCTGTTTGTTATATTACTTTCCGAGAGGACTATGTTGTAAATATATAACATAGTTTTCGAATTATGGTTGTTCTTTTTAGAATGATGCTTTTTGCAATTATTTTGATGATCACCTTATGCTGCTTCTGGTGTTTGCCAAACAATTATAGAAGTTGATTGTGTTTATTTCTTGGCTTGATTAGATCTTTTCAATGATTTTAGCATTTGGAGGGCATTCTTGAGAGGGAAATTTTATTTTAGTTATTATTTCTCTCTCTCCTGCTGTGCTCATCCACTCTTCTTTAGTGGTTTCAAAACTGTAAAAAGAAGTGTGAAATTTCAACAAGAATGGATATTTTCAGAGAGTTTTACCCAGAATGACAACATTACCAAAATTTTAGGTGAAAATATGGGAACTGTGCTGAATGAATGGTTATGCTTAGTACTGGCAGTGTTGTGTATCTCTGGGAGGGGAGTGTGGAAGTGTATGTTGAATCCATGTTAGCAAAAATCTTTGAAATGAGGCTTTTCATTTTATTCTGCAGACTTTGTACAGTCCTGAAATACTCTGTTGCTTTGGCTTTGCTTCTGGTTTCTTAATAGTAGAACAGGGAAAACATTTACTTACTATTATTCTCAACATTGTCATGTAAACTACTTCTGACTGTTTGTGACATTATTTGAAGATCTGAAATGATAAACTCCCAATGTCTGAAAAATTATTTCATTATTACTCTCAAAAAAATGTCGTCAGTGAATGTCTACAGCTATATAAGTGATGTACCTGAACTCTCTGGCTGACATAGTTTGACTTTTATCATGATTTAGTATTTTTCTGGATCAATGATTCCCTAATTTAACAGTGTTATCAGGAGACCAATTTGAATTATAGCTGCTTAGAGTTCCAGAAATATAAAGCCAAATGCATCATTCCTTTATTTTGTTTTATTATCACTTACTAGCTTGTATTGCACTATAATTATTTAGCTCTTTGTATTATAAACTTATGGTTTTCCCCCAGTATTCATTGTTCTCTTCCCAATTTTTAAACTCCAATTTTTGGTTCAGTGCTTGGTTTCTCAGAAAAAAGAACAGATTTCCCAGCCTCTTTTGTAGCTGCTGCTGCTGCTAAGTCACTTCAGTTGTGTCCGACTTTGTGCGACCCTATAGATGGCAGCCCACCAGACTCCCCTGTCCTTGGGATTCTCTAGGCAAGAACACTGCAGTGGGTTGCCATTTCCTTCTCCAGTGCATGAAAGTGAAAAGTGAAAGTGAAGTCACTCAGTCATGTCTGACTCTTAGTGATCCCTTGGACTGCAGCCTACCAGGCTCCTCCATCCATGGGAATTCCCAGGCAAGAGTACTGGAGTGGGTTGCCATTGCCTTCTCTGACTTTTGTAGCTAGATATTGCCAAATGATTATGTTCCATTCAATGGGATGTATTTGGAGGTAATGTATAAAGTTGAAGGGGGAGGGAAATCTGTCTTCTTTTATACTTTCTTATATTTGTTGGGCAGATAAAGATATAATAGCTGGAGCTACAGCATTTATCTTGGACAATGAGGTGACCTTTAGACTAGAAATCCTATAGAGAGCAATAACAAGATAATTAAGTTTTATATCTTATATTACAAGTGCTTAAACAGTTCTGATATGACTACCATTTGGCTTCTTGAATATGAGAGAGAAATAAACTTCCATTTTTGTTTAAATCACTGGTTTTTAGCTATTTTGGCACTCACATTCTAATATAATCTTAGCTATGGTTTTTCCAGTGGTCATGTATGGATGTGAGAGTTGGACTGTAAAGAAGGCTGAATGCCAAAGAATTGATGCTTTTGAACTGTGGTGTTGGAGAAGACTCTTGAGAGTCCCTTGGACTGCAAGGAGATCCAACCATTCCATTCTGAAGATCAACCCTGGGATTTCTTTGGAAGGAATGATGTTAAAGCTGAAACTCCAGTACTTTGGCCACCTCATGCGAATAGTTGACTCATTAGAAAAGACTTTGATGCTGGATTGGGGGCAGGAGGAGAAGGGGATGACCGAGGATGAGATGGCTGGATGGCATCACTGACTCGATGGACGCAAGTCTGAGTGAACTCTGGGAGTTGGTGATGGACAGGGAGGCCTGGCGTGCTGCGATTCATGAGGTCTCAAAGAGTCGGACACGACTGAGCGACTGAACTGAACTGAACTGAACAGACTCTACAATGTTTTTGCATGTCAAACATACACTTTCATTCTTCAGAATATACTATCTCAATTTTCCTATTTTTATACATGTGATTAGATGAGGCTGAAACTAGTCCCCCAGTTTCAAGGAAGGGCATATAGCCTTGCCTTACCAATCATAGCATTCCATCTAGTGGGCTTCAGTGATTGGTTCACAGATAGTCACAGGCTCCATCCCAGACTAATGAGTTAAAATCTGGGACTTTTATTAGAACTAATAGGAAGGAGAAGCTCTTTTTCCACCACAGTTGATCAACTATGAGGACTTGAATCTGCGTGCTTGTCTGAAAGAGAGGCCAACACAGGAATAATATTGGCATGGAGTTAACACACGCACACACACACAGACACCCAAAGATTGTAACATCATTTGAGCACTTTGTTCTAGCCATCCCTGAAGCTAAATATCCCTGGCCTCTAATTCAGTTCAGTTCAGTTCAGTCACTCAGTCGTGTCACTCTTTGTGACCCCATGAATCGCAGCACGACAGGCCTCCCTGTCCATCACCAACTCTCAAAGTTCACCCAAATTCATGTCCATCAAGTCGGTAATGCCATCCAGCCATCTTGTCCTCTGTCATCCCCTTCTTCTCCTACCCCCAATCCCTCCCAGCATCAGAGTCTTTTCCAATGAGTCAACCCTTTGCAAGAGATGGCCAAAGTACTGGAGTTTCAGCTTTAGCATCAGTCCTTCCAAAGGAAACCCAGGACTGATCTCCTTTAGGATGGACTGATTGGATCTCCCTGCAGTCCAAGGGACTCTCAAGAGTCTTCTCCAATACCACAGTTCAAAAGCATCAATTCTTCGGCACTCAGCTTTCTTCACAGCCCAACTTTCACATCCATACATGACTACTGGGAAAACCATAGCCTTGACTAGATGGACCTTTGTTGGCAAAGTAATGTCTCTGCTTTTCAACATGCTATCTAGGTTGGTCATAACTTTCTTTCCAAGGAGTAAGCATCTTTTAATTTCATGGCTGCAATCACCACCTGCAGTGATTTTGGAGACCCCCAAAATAAAGTCTGACACTGTTTTCACTGTTTCCCCATCTATTTCCCATGAAGTAATGGGACCAGATGCCATGATCTTTTTTTTTCTGAATGTTGAGCTTTAAGCCAACTTTTTCACTCTCCACTTTCACTTTCATCAAGAGGCATTTTAGTTCCTCTTCACTTTCTGCCATAAGGGTGGTGTCATCTGCATATCTGAGGTTATTGGTATTTCTTCTGGCAATCTTGATTCCAGCTTGTGCTTCTTCCAGCCCAGCCTTTCTCATGATGTACTCTGCATATAAGTTAAATAAGCAGGGTGACATTATACAGCCTTGATGTACTCCTTTTCTTATTTGGAGATTTAAAGAAGGTCAGCCCATCATATGTAATTTAGGCTTAGCAGGATGTATCGTGGAAAGCAGCCCCTGAGAAGAATCCTGCCATTGTACTTTTTGGAAAACGGAGAATGCTGTAGTCTGAATATGTGTGTCTTTCCAAAGTTTACAAGTTGAAAACCCAGTGTCAAGGCAATGGTATTAGTAGGTGGGGGCTTTGGGAGGCAATTAGGTCCTAAGAGTCAAGCCCCAGTGAATGGGATTAGAGTCCTTATAAAAGAGGCTCCAAAAGGCTAGTATGTCTCTTTCACCACATGAGGATACAGTGAGAAGTTATCAGTCTGCATCCTGGAAGCCGTCCCTCACCAGAGCCCTACTGTATTGGCATGTTGGTCTCAGACAAACAGCCTCCAAAGCTGTGAGATACAGGTTTCTGTTGTTTATAATCTGTTTTGTTATAGCAGCCTGGAAGGACTAAGAAAATGCTGAAGGGGAGCAGAAAACACTGTTCGATTACGTACAATGAAAGTTTTCTAGTGGCAAGAAGTGGCTTTGCTGAAAAAAGAGAGTGTTCAGTGCCCAGGAGTCATTAGTTTAGGGGGTTCACATGCTAGAAGCTGGTCAGAGCTACTTACCTTGTAGAGCTTCAGCTGAGCCAGCTCACTCCTACTGAGCAAACTCTTTGCCAGATCACCGAAAGGATGGGCAGTGATGAGAGGGACAGTAAGGGGGCAGGTGGAGCCACCGGGGCCACCCATCAGGTTTACAGTTTGTCTTTTTACAGCAAATGTGTACTTTCCTGACACGACTAATTTATTTTGAATGGATATGCTTTTTTGTTCTAGAATGTGCCCCCAAAGGGTAACTTACAGATTGAATACTCTTGAAAAGGAGCTGCTATAGAGTGTGTTTTAGGCATATGTGACCTAGGACTCAGTATGTTTGTTTGTATATTTAAGAGTGTGGCTATGTTTGTTTTGTGCCTCCAAAGGGTAACAGATTCAATTCTCTTTGGAAAATGAGCTGCTGAAGAGTGTATCTAAGACATATATGACCCAGGACTTTTAGCTTGCTGTCTATTTGAAAGAAAGTCTCCCTGGAACTTCAACAAAGAAGAGGAAAATGTCATGGTTATCTTGAGCGCCTATGATGATAATTAGTGACCAGAACATCAGAGGGTAACAAAAAATCCAAGACTCTCTGATAGTATCGTATTTTCTCTATCTGTTCTTTTGAACCTAATCCAGAGATGGGAATAGAGGCAATGAGTCAGTTGTCTTGATGGATGCATGTGTTGTTGTCTACAGATAGGGACAGTTGTTTTAAAAAAGGTTTTATAAGCCTTTGGGTAGGAGACTTTTGTTTTACCTGCTTCTTCTCTACCACTTAATGACATCATTTTCCAGAGGCAATTGTGGACTGGAGCACTGTCACATTCTGTATCTCTGTCTGCTGTCTGTTCAAGAAGTGGCTGGAAATTTTCTGCAATTGCAGCATGTAAAAGACAGCTCTGCTGTGGAGCCTTTTATAAAGGAAAGGATGGGCCAAGCTGCTTCTGGTTTTGATGAGGATTGCAGGAGCACATTGATCGGAGGGTTCTGGAAGCAGGTAGTTGGGAGATAAAGGGAGATGGGATGTGAGCTGCTAACAGACACAACCACTGTGAATTCCATTATCTCCTGGCTGTGTGATCCTGCACCAGTTACTGAACCTCTCTCTGCCTCGCATCTGTCTGAAAATGGGAATTATAATAATACCTTTTTGGTTTGAAACCTTAGAGTTCCCTGGGTGAATGTTAAAACTGGCCCCAATGGCAATCCACTCCAGGACTATTGCCTGGAAAATCCCATGGACAGAGGAGCCTGGTAGGCTACAGTCCATGGGGTCACAAAGAGTCAGACACGACTGAGAGACTTCACTTCACTTCATACATGGAGGGTAGGGAGAAACTGAAGAAAGAGGCTGACCACTGGTATATGGCCTATTTAGTAAGCAAGAAAATTTACATGTGAGGTTTGTTTTGTATGACCACAAGATGAGTAGATCTCTGTACCTGCACAACAGAATCGTAAAAGTTTATACAGAGGTCTTCAGGGGTTCATTCACATATACCATCCAGAGGGTATCAACAACTCCTTCCTCTTTTAAGGCTACATCCTTGAATTGGCTGCTAGTATGGTGACAGTAAGCACAAGTTCATTCTAAGAATGAGGAAGTGGATGGGGAGCCTCCCACTGTCTGGGTCCAGCTCCAGGGCCAACCTGCAGCACATCCTTTCAATGACTTCCTCCAGCACGTCTACTCCATAAAATTGTCGAGGAGATTAAATGATTCAATTTCTAGAGTGTCTGCTGTGTAGAGGCATGATGGTAAGCAGTAAAAGTGTTATTTTTTTGTTAGGATGACGATGACACTAATTATAATTATTAAGGGCATCATGGTGGCTCAATGATAAAGAATCCATCTGCACTGCAGGAGATGTGGGTTCAATCCCTGGGTTGGGAAGATCCCCTGGAATACCAAATGGCAACCCACTCCAGTGTTCTTGCCTGGGAAATTCCAGGGATAGAAGAGCCTGTCAGGCTACAATCCATGGGGTCACAGAGAGTCAGACACAACTGAGCACACATGCATGCAAAAATGTCATGGGAGAGGACTGGCATTTTGAAAGCATCTGGCAAAATATATCAGTCTGTATCCCATCTGGTGAGAGAAATCACAAAATAATTTAAACAGGGGTGTATCCTATAAAGATCTATTAAATGTTGGAAAAGGGGTAACTGTAAGATAAAAGAAGACTTTCTAGTGTTCCTAGACTGAGGGAGAGTACACAGGAAAGACACACCTAGAAGAAAAAGGCTCACCCTTAAGGCTGGGGTTCAGGTTTTGTTGGGAAAGTTGTAGTTACAGCCCACTGGATGGTAAAAAATTTTGATTTGCATGGTCTGCCTATTCTGGGCAAGCAGGAAACAACTCTCCAGGAACATGTCGGGTACGGAAGAGCTGTAGCCAGTTGGCTGGCATGTGGCTATACAGAAAGAGTGAGTGTACAGTTGAGGGTTGCCATCGCTATTCAGAGGGCTCTGAGAAGGTGATTGCTAGGTCAGGCTGAGGCTGCAAGGTCGTCAAAAGACCATACATTCTGGCAGCTGGCTGGGGTCAAGTACTACATTTTGCCCTCACAGCAATACCAAGAACTGACCCTGCAGCCACAGAGAAGAGCAGGTATCTTTCCTTTAGAAATGCTCCTGTAGCACCCTCTACTGAAAATGTTTTAAAACTGCACTCACTGTAAAAGAAATGCATTAAGAAAATCCAGAGCATGTGTTGAAGGGGTGCATTTAAGGTAAAGCTGAGAGACAATACATTGATAACTGGCACACAGGGTTTTCTTGTGGTTCATAGTAACTGTTCAATAAATGTTGATTTGGTCTTTGCCCCAAAGCAACTGAATGAGCTAGTCATATTTGACATAGAACACTGGCTTGAAAACCTTCCCTCTAGCATTACTTTTGTAACCCTGGACAAGTGGCTTATCTTCCCCAGAACTTAGCTTCTTCATTTATAAAACAAAAGGGGTGGACTAGGTGCATAGCCTCCAATGTTCACCTTTAAGATATTAAAATATTAAAATACAGTGCAAGCCCCTTTGGCCTCCAGAATCAAGCAGTCAAAGGGTGTCCCTTGGTCTGTAGCCACAAAAGCCAGGGCACCAGTTGTGTGTAGAAGCTCCTCTCCAGGAGATACTGTCACTCTGGAGATCAGCAGAGGGAGAGCAGGAAGGTGGCATGTACCAATCTTAGTCCCCTGAGTATCCAGCAGGCCTCTGCCCCTTAGTCCAGTGCTTGAAAACTAGCAAATGAGCCTCTTTCACAGGAAGTCTGAGTGCTTTGCAAAGGGCTGCTTCTGTGCTGAGCCCTGAGGTGAGTAAGTTGTCTGGGGACCTAGGAAGAGCTGTTTCTCAGTTCTCCACAGCCCTGTGGGTCTTGTGGATGCAAGCTCCATTGGTTTTCACAGCCAGATTTTATTTTTTGGAGGGGGGGGGATTGTCTCGCAGCTGCAGGCCTTAAAAGTTGGGGTGCCCAATGTGGGATAAAACCTTTCCTTCCTCAGGGAGAAGTTCCAGGTTTCTATTTTCCTTCTGATTATGGTTCACCCCACAGGAGGTATGGTTTATGATGAGATTCTGTCCCAGCCCTCTTCTGTCCTTTTGATGTGTTTTTTTTTTCTTATTTGCCAGCAATATATACATATATATATATATAATTTTATTTCTAATTTTTTAATGCCAAAATCATTTTATATTGGGGTACAGATGATTAACAATGTTTTGGTAGTTTCAGGTGAACAACAAAAGGACTCAGCCATACATATACATGTATCCAGTCTCCCCCAAGCTCCCCTTTCATCCAGGCTTGCCAGCTATTTTTAAAGGTGTTTTGTTTTCCCTCTGAGGAAATTATTCTGTACATAGCTGTACGTGAGTATGCTACTGGGGGGAGGTGACTTCAGGATCTTCCTATGTCACCAGCTTAAATTGGAACCCCTGAAATACAATAAAATTTGAATAGCAGCAGCTGCTACTGCTGTTTAGTTGCTGAGTTGTGTCTTACTCTTTTGGACCCCACAGACTGTGGCCCACCAAAAGCCTCTGTCCATGGAATTTCCCAGGCAAGAATTTGAATAGCACCATCCCTTTAATACTGCTGTGATATGATGGTATATCAATTATCTTATTGAACATCATCTTTCAGTAGATGAGGATGTTGATATATAGGTGTCCTTCAGTATCTGTGGGACACTGGTGACTTCCTTGGATACCAAAAATCTGTGGATGTTAAAGACGTTTATATAAAACGGTGTAGTATTTACATATAACCTATATATATCCTCCCATATAGTTTAAAATCCCCTCCAATTCAGTTCAGTTCAGTCGCTCAATCATGTCCGACTATTTGTGACTCCATGGACTGCAGGATGTCAGGCTTCCCTGTCCATCGCCAACTCCCAGAGATTGTTCAAACTCCTGTCCATTGAATTGGTGATGCCATCCAACCCATCTCATCCTCTGTCATCTCCTTAGCCTCCTGCCTTCAGTCTTTCCCAGGATCAGGGTCTTTTCCAATGAGTCAGTTCTTTACATCAGGTGGCCAAAGTATTGGAGTTTCAGCTTCAACATCAGTCCTTCCAATGAATATTCAGGACTGATTTCTTTTAGGATAGACTAGTTGGATCTCCTTGCAGTCCAACGGACTCTCAAGAGTCTTCTCCAACACCACAGCTCAAAAGCACCAATTTTTCAGTGCTTAGCTTTGGCCACTGGAAAAACCATAGCTTTAGACCTTTGTCAGCAAAGTAATGTCTCTGCTTTTTAATATGCTGTCTAGGTTGGTCATAACTTTTCTTCCAAGGAGCAAGTGTCTTTAATTTCATGGCTGCAGTCACAATCTTCAGTGATTTTGGAGCCCAAGAAAATAAAGTCTCTCATTGTTTCCAGTGTTTTCCCATCTATTTGCCATGAAGTGATGCGACCAGATGCCATGATCTTCGTTTTCTGAATGTTGAGTTTTAACCCAACATTTTCATTCTCCTCTTTCACTTTCAAGAGGTTCTTTAGTTCCTCTTTGATTTCTGCCTGAAGGGTAGTGTCATCTGCATATCTGAGGTTATTGATATGTCTCCCAGCAATCTTGATTCCAGCTGTGCTTCATCCATCCTGGCATTTCGCATGATGTACTCTGCATATAGGTTAAATAAGCTGGGTGATGATGATATACAGCCTTGACATATTCCTTTCCAAATTTGGAACCTGTCTGTTGTTCCATGTGCAGTTCTAACTGTTGCTTCTTGACCTGCATACAGATTTCTCAGGAGGCAGGTAAGGTGGTCTAGTACTCCCATCTCTCTCAGAATTTTCTACAGTTTACTGTGATCCACACAGTCAAAGGCTTTGACATAGTCAATAAAGAAGTAGATGTTTTTCTGGAACTCTCTTGCTTTTTTGATGATCTAGTGGATGTTGGCAATTTGATCTCTGGTTCTTCTGCCTTTTCTAAATCGAGCTTTAACATCTGGAATTACACAGTTCATGTACTGTTGAAACCTGGTTTGGAGAATTTTGAGCATTATATTGTTAGCATGTGAGATGAGTGCAATTTTATGGTAGTTTGAACATTTTTGGCATTGCCTTTCTTTGAGATTGGAATGAAAACTGACATTTTCCATTCCTGTGGCCACTGCTGAGTTTTCCAAATTTGCTGACATATTGAGAGCAGCATTTTCACAGCATAATCTTTTAGTATTTGAAATAGCTCAGCTGGAATTACATCTTCTTCACTAGCTTTATTCATAGTGATGTTTCCTAAGGTCCACTTGACTTTGGACTCCAGGATATCTGGCTCTAGGTGAGTGATCACACCATCGTGGTTATCTGGGTCATTAAGGTCTTTTTTGTATAGTTCTTCTGTGTATTCTTGCCATTCTTTCTTAATATATTCTGCTTCTGTTAGGTCCATAAAATTTCTGTCCTTTATTGTGTGCATCTTTGCATGAAATATTCCCTTGGTATCTCTGATTTTCTTGATGAGATCTCTAGTCTTTCCCATCATATACTTTCCCTCTGTTTCTTTGTATTGATCACTGAGGAATGCTTTCTTATGTCTCCTTGCTATTCTTTGAAACTCTGCATTCAGCTAGGTATATCTTTTCTTTTCTCGTTTGCCTTTAGCTTCTTTTCTTTTCTCAGCTATTTTTAAAGCTTCCTCAGACAACCATTTTGCCTTTTTCTTGAGGAGGATCTTGATCACTGTCTCCTATACAGTGTCACAAACGTCTGCCCATAGTTCTTCAGGCACTCTGTCTATCAGATCTAATCCCTTAAGAACCCCAGGATTAGTAGAAGGAAAGAAATCTTAAAAATTAGGGCAGAAATAAATGCTAAAGAAACAAAAGAGACCATAGCAAAAATCAACAAAGCCAAAAGCTTGTACTTCGAGAGGATAAATAAAATTGACATATCATTAGCCAGACTCATCAAGAAACAAAGGGAGAAAAATCAAATCAATAAAATTAGAAACAAAAATGGAGAAATCACAACAGATAACACAGAAATACAAAGGATCATAAGAGACTACTATCAGCAATTATATGCCAATAAAATGGACAACTTGGAAGAAATGGACAAATTCTTAGAAAAGTACAACTTTCCAAAACTGAACCAGGAAGAAATAGAAAATCTTAACAGACCCATTACAAGCATAGAAATTGAAATTGTAATCAGAAATCTTTCAGCAAACAAAAACCCAGGTCCAGACGGCTTCACAGCTGAATTCTACCAAAAATTTAGAGAAGAGCTAACACCTATCCTACTAAAAGTCTTCCAGAAAATTGCAGAGGAAGGGAAACTTCCAAACTCCTTCTATGAGGCCACCATCACCCTAATATCAAAACCTGACAAAGATGCCACAAAACAAACAAACAAACAAAAACAAACAAACAAATAAAAACTATAAGCCAATATCACTGATGAACATAGATGCAAAAATCCTTAACAAAATTCTAGCAATCAGAATTCATCAACATATTAAAAAGATCATACATCATGACCAAGTGGGCTTTATCCCAGGGATGCAAGGATTCTTCAATATATGCAATTCAATCAATGTAATACACCACAGTAACAAATTGAAAAATAAAAGCCATATGATTTTCTCAATAGATGCAGAGAAAACCTTTGAAAAACTTCAACATTCATTTATGATAACCCTCCAGAAAACATGAATAGAAGGAACATACCTCAACATAATAAAAGCTACGTATGACAAACCCACAGCAAACATTACCCTCAGTGGTGAAAAATTGAAATAATTTCCCCCAAAGTCAGGAACAAGACAAGGGTGCCCACTCTCACCACTACTATTCAACATAGTTTTGAAGTTTTGGCCACAGCAATCAGAGCAGAAAAAGTAATAAAAGGAATCCACATTGGAAAAGAAGAAATAAAACTCTCACTGTTTGCAGATGACACGATCCTCTACATGAAAAACCCTAAAGACTCCACTAAGAAATTACTAGAGCTAATCAATGAATATAGTAAAGTTGCAGGATATAAAATCAACACAGAGAAATCCCTTGCATTCCTATGCACTAACAATGAGAAAACAGAAAGAGAAATTAAGGAAACAATTCCATTCACCATTGCAATGAAAAGAATAAAATACTTAGGGCTATATCTACCTAAAGAAACAAAGAGAAGGCAATGGCACCCCACTCCGGTGCTCTTGCCTGGAAAATCCCATGGATGGAGGAGTCTTGTAGGCTGCTGTCCATGGGGTCGCTGAGGGTCGGACGCGACTGGGAGACTTCACTTTCACTTTTCACTTTCATGCATTGGAGAAAGAAATGGCAACCCACTCCAATGTTCTTGTCTGGAGAATACCAGGGACAGGGGAGCCTGGTGGGCTGCCATCTGTGGGGTCACACAGAGTAGGAAACAACTGAAGCGACTTAGCAGTAGCAGCAAAGAAACAAAAGACTTGTATATAGAAAACTATACAACACTGGTGAAAGAAATAAAAGAGGATACTAATAGATGAGAAATATACTGTGTTCATGGAGCTGAAGAATCAATATAGTGAAAATAAGTATACTACCCAAAGCAATCTATAGATTCAGTGCAATCCTCTATCAAGCTACCGATGTTATTTTTCATTGGGCTAGAACAAATAATTTCACAATTTGTATAGAAATACAAAAAATCTTAAATAGCCAAAACAATCTTGAGAAAGAAGAATGGAACTGGAGGAATCAACCTGCCTGACATCAGGCTCTACTACAAAGCCACAGTCATCAAGGCAGTATGGTACTGGTACAAAAACAGAAATATAGATGAATGGAACAAAATAGAAAGCCCAGAAATAAATCCACACCCCTATGGACACCTTATCTTTGACAGAGGAGGCAAGAATATACAATAGAGAAAAGACAATCTCTTTAACAAGTGGTGCTGGGAAAACTGGTCAACCACTTGTAAAAGAATGAAACTAGAACACTTTCTAACAGCATACACACAAATAAACTCAAAATGGATTAAAGATCTAAATGTAAGACCAGAAACTATAAAACTCCTAGAGGAGAACATAGGCAAAACCCTCTCTGATATAAATCACAGCAGGATCCTTTGTGATCCACCTCCCAGAATATTGGAAATAAAAACAAAAATAAACAAATGGGATCTAATTAAACTTAAAAGCTTCTGCACAACAAAGGAAACTATAAGCAAGGTGAAAAGACAGCCTTCAGAATGGGAGAAAATAATAGCAAATGAA
>SJYF01000621.1:182773-206751 GCA_006410515.1 Procapra przewalskii | reverse complement strand
ATGAGATGGATGAAACTGGAGCCGATTATACAGAGTGAAGTAAGCCAGAAAGAAAAACACCAATACAGTATACTGACACATATATACGGAATTTAGAAAGATGGTAATGATGACTTTGTAAGCGAGACAGCAAAAGAGACACAGATGTATAGAACAGACTTTTGGACTGTGAGGGAGAGGGAGAGGGTGGGATGATTTGGGAGAATGGCATTGAAACATGTATGCTATCATGTAAGAAACGAAGTGCCAGCCTATGTTCGATACAGAATACAAGATGCTAGGGGCTGGTACACGGGGATGATCCAGAGAGACGATATGGGGTGGGAGGTGGGAGGGGGATTCAGGATTGGGAGCTCGTATACACCCGTGGCGGATCCATGTCAATTATGGCAAGAACAATACAGTATTGTAAAGTAAAGTAAAAAAAAAAAAGAAAAAAGAATTCTGGTAAGAAGGTCTGGAGGTTCCCTAAAGCAAACTTTGTACGTTTTCTTTTTTTTTTTAATTTTTTTATTTTATTTTATTTTTTTTACATGATAATATACATGTTTTTATGCCATTCTCCCAAACCAACCCACCCTCTCCCTCTCCCTCAGAGTCCAAAAATCCGTTCTATACCTCTGTGTCTCTTCTGTTATCTCACATAGAGGGTCCCAGGCACAGATTTTAGTATGGAGGAGTCCACTCTATGGTATACTTCTTCCTTGCGGAGGAATGAAGAAGTTAAATCCAGTGGTATTAAAAACATGTTCTAACATGCATGCATGATTTGCATATATTGAAGAATCCTTGTATCCTTGGGATAAACCCCACTTGATCATGGTGTATGATTCTTCTAATGTTTGTTGGATTCTGTTTGCTAGAATTTTGTTGAGGATTTTTGCACCCATGTTCATAGTGATATTGACCTGTGATTTTCTCTTTTTGTGTGTGATATCTTTGTCTGGAGAGATATACCATGTTCCTGGACTGGAAGAGTTGATATTGTCAAAATGATTATACTACACAAAGCAATCTACAGATTCAATGCAATCCCTATCAAATTACCAAGGGTACTTCACACAGAACTAGAACAAAAAATTTCATATTTTTTTAAAAAAGTTTAAATTTATTTATTTTATTGGAGGCTAATTACTTTACAATATTGTATTGGTTTTGCCATACATAAGCATGAATCCTCCACAAGTGTACACATGTTCCCAATCCTGAACCCCCCCTCCCACCTTCCATAAGGAAACAGAAAAGACCCCAAATGGCCAAAGCAATCATGAGAAAGAAAAACAAAGCTGGAAGAATCAACCTCTCTGACTTCAAATTATACTACAAAGCTACAGTCATCAAGACAGTATAGTATTGATACAATAACAGAAATATAGACCAATGAAAGCCCAGATAAACCCATACACTTATGGGTACTTTATCTTTGATAAGGGAGGTAAGAATATATAATAGAGAAAAGACAGTCTCTTCAATAAATGGTGCTGAGAAAACTGGACAGCCACGTGCAAAAGAATGAAATTAGAACACTTCCTAACACCATACACTAAAATAAACTCAAAATGGATTAAGACTTAAATGTAAGGCCAGAAACTGTAAAGCTCTTAGAAGAAGATATAGGCAGTAAACTCTTCGACATAAATTTTAGCTAGATTCTCTCTGATCTACCCCCCAGATTAATGGAAATAAAAATTAAACAAATGGGACCTAATAAAACTTGAAAGCTTTTGGATAACAAAGGAAACTATAAACAAAATGAAAAGACAACACTCAGAATGGGAGAAAATAATTGCAATTGAAGAAACTGACTAAAGGTTAATCTCCAAAATATATAAGCAGCTCCATATCAGAAAAACAAACAATCCTATAAAAAATAATGGGCAGAAGACCTAAACAGACATTTCTCCAAAGAAGAACTACAGATGGGCAATAAACACATGGAAAGATTTTCAACATCATTCATTATTAGAGAAATGCAAATTGAAACTATAATGAAGTATCACCTCACACCTGTCAGAATGGCCATCACCAAAAATCTGCAAACAACAAACGCTGGAGAGGATATGGAGAAAAGGGAACCCTCCTGCACCATTGGTGGGAATGTAAACTGATACAGCCATTATAGAAAACAATATGGAAATTCCTTTAAACACTAGGAATACATCTACCATCAGTTCAGTTCAGTCGCTCCATGAACCGCAGCACTCCAGGCCTCCCGACATCTACCATATGACCCAGCAGTCCCATTACTGAGCATATACTCTGAGAAAACCACAGTTCTAAAAGAAAAATGAACCCCAATGCCCACTGCAGCAATATTTACAATAGCCAGGACATGGAAGCAACCTAGATATCCATTGACAGATGAATGGGTAAAGAAGTTGTGATACATTTATACAACAGAGTATTATTCAGCCATTTAAAAATGAACAAATTTGAGTCAGTTGTAGTGAAGTAGATGAATCTAGAGCTCTTATAAAGAAGCATATATCAACGTGTGTGTGTATATATATATATATATATATATATATAATCTAGAAAAATGGCACAAATGAACCTAGTAAAGAAAGGACTTGTGGACACAGAGGGGGAATGTGAGGGTGAGATGAATTGAGAAAGTAGCCTTGACATATATATTGAGGTGAAGTCGCTCAGTCATGCCCGACTCTTTGCGACCCCATGGACTGTAACCTACTAGGCTTCTCTGTCCATGGGATTCTCCAGGCAAGAATACTGGAGTGGATTGCCATTTCCTTCTCCAGGGGATCTTCCCGACCCAGGGATCGAACCCAGGTCTCCCGCATTGGAGGGAGACGCTTTAACCTCTGAGACCACGCATAAAATAGATACCCAGTGGGAAGTTGCTAAGAAATACAAGGGGTCCAGCCTGGTGCTCTGTGATGATCTAGAGGGGTAGGAGGGGAGGGAGGCTCAGGAGGGAAGGAATATATTTATATATATATGATTTGTGCTGTTGTATTGCAGAAACCAGCACAAAATTATAAAGCAATTTTCCACCAATTAAAAGAAAAAAAATTTTTAAAGGTTAGTTTTATGTTATATGAATGTCACCTAAATAAAGCAGACACACAGACACACACATGATAACTGGAAAAGGCAACATTTCCCACTTGGAGGAAACTTTCTGTTTGTCAATTCTAAATTAGCCATCTACCACAGGTCTTTTTTATCACTAGAGTTTTCCTCTGTATTGGTTTTTATTATATTCAGGGAAGGCAAGCATAGCATATTCAGGGTATAGAATGAACTGTGTGCAGTGACATTTGGTGGTCTCTGGGTGCCCATGTGGTTAATCAGTCTCAGAAATCTTTGGAAATAGATTTGCGTAGCCTTCCAATATGAATAGTGATGCTATCCCAATTTCTAATTGATGGGCAGGTTGTAGACACTTTGTAAGAATCAGGATTAATCAGAGATGTCTGCAGCCAGGGCAGTCTACACTAGCACTCAGAGCAGCCCAAGCCTCCGAGTTTTACCTATGGCATCCAGGCAGCACTTAGAGTTGGAGAGATGAGCCCTAGTCCTCTTGTATCATAGATTCTAAAGTTCTGTGAACCCAGAGAGAAATATACATTTTTCAAACTGGTTATATGTATTTTTTACAACAGGGGGTTTTGGAGATTGCAATTCTTTCTCTAGAGAAAAATATCTCATAAATATTCCTTTGGAATTTAGTCAAGTATTTATAACTTTAGCTCAGAGGTGGAATTATTGGCAACTGTAAATATTTCTGACATTATGCCTTAATGCGTCTCCTCTCCAAAGTCACAGAAAGCATGGTCCAGGGCTTTCCATTTGTTGGAAAGAGTAGTATAAAGAGCTCACAGGTGTGCAATGGGATAGAATGAAAAACTGGCTTCTCAATCTACAAGGATGAATGCTATTTAAAATCAGACCATCCAGAGTGATTGGATTCAACCAGATGCCTGAAGGATCCTCCTTTTATATTTTTTCAACATTGACTCATTTTATTCTTCTCAGAAATATCTTAAATTTCTAAAAATAATATCATCTAGTATTTAATTTAGAGCAACATGACATACATCCATATACAACTTTGAGAATTTCATATCTCTATGGTCTGCTTAAAAAATCAGAGCTAAAATTATTTGAGACACTAGAGATAATGAGTAGAATCCTCCTTTTAAAGAAATAACATAAAAATGATTTACTTTGTTCGTGGAGAAAGCAAATTCCCCCCCCCCCCTTGTTTTTGGATTTTCAATGACAAATCCGTTATAAATAAATTAGATAATGTGGGTGCTATCTATTTTCCCATGATTGATTGGATAAAAAGAGCTTTTGCTTGGTTTAGTCCTTCACAGTCAGACTCCTTTGCTTAATGAAAGGTGCTTTCAATGATGAGCTGACTGAAATAACTCAAGTGGCAGAAAAGATAGAGCTATTTGCATAGAGCCTCTGTGGTTTTGCCTGATAAATGTGAACTGCTTTATCTAGGTTTCCAATAAATAATTTGCCTATATTGTAATGAAAATGATAATGGAATATCCCAAGTGGTATGCCAATGTCCTGTTCATCATGAATTGTCCATGTAATTGCAACAGTTTTTTTGCATTGTGTGAACTGTAGGGATCAGGCCAACAGATGCTTTGCAAAACAGAAATTTGCTAATGTAATTTGACTGGGAAGTAGGAAAGCTGATGATAAATAGTGAAAAGATCTCTCCCTCCTTAAATACCTCATAAATCATAGAGCACATTTAAGCCTGAGAATTAATTTGAGCTTCATTTTGAAGTGAGACAGAAATTTTCACATGTTTTGAATTATTCTGTTAATTTCATATAGTTGCGAGTTGATGTAATCTATGCCAAAATCATCCTACAGACGTGTTCTGATTAACCTTCATGCTGTCCCCCTCCACGCCAAATTTCCATTTATCATCATCTTGTTTTTCTTATAGTCGAATAAAAAGGAAATGCAATTAGGTCATAAGAATATTTTCCCATTAAAAGTACAGAGTGAAGTAAGTCAGAAAAAAAAACACCAATACAATATATTAACACATATATATGGAATTTAGAAAGATGGTAATGATGACCCTATATGCGAGACAGCAAGAGACAGATATAAAGAACAGACTTGGACTCTGTGGGAGAAGGCAAGGGTGGGATGATTTGAGAGAACAGTACTGAAACATATATATTACCATATGTAAAGTAGATGACCAGTCCAAGTTCAATGCATGAAACAGGGCACTCAAAGCCAGTGCACTGGGACAGCCCAGAAGGAGGGGACAGGGAGGGAGGTGGGAGGGGGGTTCGGAATGGGGGACACATATGCACCCATTGTTAATTTACATAAATGTATGGTAAAACCCATCACAATATTATAAAGTAATTAACCTCCAATTAAAATAAATACATTAATATTAAAAAATTTTAAAAAAGGAAGCATAAACATAAAATTCCCAAACTCCTCCTCTGACAATTTATGATTCCATATAAAGAAACAAAATATAAAAAAAAAAGTAGAAAAGTAAAATCCAGACCTAGAAGGTCATGGCTTTTCTAGAAAAATCAAAGAACGTGCGTGTGTGTTTGTGTGTTCATGTGTCTGTGTGTGTATTTGTGTATTTGTGTAACTCTGTATGCAAAGAAGGTCTTTGTCAAAAGAATAAACTTAAGCCATCATTACATAACAAACCTTGTGTGTTTATTTTCTTAGCATTTTCTATTTGAATACTATATGTCATTTTGGTTTGAGAACACTATTTTAAATAAGAATGGAATTTTCTCTTGATGCTTTGTACTTTTTTGCCTTCTGTATTTTTTTTTCTTTCTACTTTTCTGTCTCTTTAGTAAAAAGTGATCATGTCTTTAATAAAAAGCGAGCAATGTCTCAATTTATTATTATTTTTTTCTTACTCCTGCCTATTCTCTATCTAGTTGTTCAAGGTCCTGAAACATTGTTTGAGCATTGGTCTTAATTTTGACTGAATATTGGAGTCCTCTGAAGAGCTTGAAAACAAACAAACAAACAAATAAACAACCCCACCAACCTCATATATAGGTCTAATCTCTACAGATTCTGATTTAATTCATCTTTCACTAGGGAGAACAAGATGGTGGAGGAGTTGGTGGACATGGAGTACATCTCTCCACAGAGACATCAGGAATACACCTTCAGACACAGAAGTGCATGCAGAACACCAGCTGAGAGGAGACAGGAGTACATGACCAGTGGAAAAGAATATATAGACCTACACAAAACTCGGTAGGATGAAGGAACTAGGAGGAAAAACAGGAGTGTTAGTAGGGCTGGACCTGCCCTAAGCAGTTGGGGAACTGAAGCAGGGGTCCAGTCATCACATCAGGGCAAATGTCTAAGTCAGAGGAGAAACATTTAAGGCTGAGAGTGAAACAGCTGATCTGTGGCAGCCTAAACAGAATGAGAATCAGACAGTCCTTGCCACAGCCATACAAACCCTTGGCAGGGTCATAGATCCCCTGGAAGGTACAGCGGCTGAGAGCTCGAGTTTAGGGATTGTGGAGCAATCGCAGGGTAAGGGCTTCTGTTGACTGCAGAGAGATGGATTGAGGGGATGTAAGGGAGGAGATCCAACCAGTCTATTCTGCAGGAGATCAGTCCTGGGATTTCTTTGGAGGGAATGATGCTAAAGCTGAAACCCCAGTACTTTGGCCACTTCATGTGAAGATTTGACTCATTGGAAAAGACTCTGATGCTGGGAGGGATTGGGGACAGGAGGAGAAGGGGACGACAGAGGATGAGATGGCTGGATGGCATCACGGACTCAATGGACGTGAGTCTGAGTGAACTCCGGGAGTTGGTGATGGACAGGGAGGCCTGGCATGCTGCAATTCATGGGATCACAAAGAGTTGGACATGACTGAGCAACTGAACTGAACTGAAGGGAGGAGATTGTGGTGGGAAATGCCTGTGGAGGAGGAAAGCCAGACAGCCATGGAAGCAAAGTGATATTTCTGAGTCACATGTAGTGGGTGGAGCCATCACCATAGCCTCTCTCCCCTGACAAGCCAGCACTGGCAGCTGAACAATAGAGAGGCTGGCCCATCAAATGCCTGATGCACTGAACAACAGAGAAGGACCCCAGGCAAGGGGGCCCCTCTATGTGCCTTAATGGGCGGAGCTATGGAGAAAGATTGGTCAAAGAGGCCTTCTGATTGCCAGCTACAAGAGGCTTGAAGAAAGACTCTAATAGGGCCATAACTCTTGTGATGAAGGCAGTCAATGTCCCTGGACACATGGTGCCACTAGGATCCCCATAAGCCAAGCAGCTGTGCCACCTTCACACTCAACTCTCACTGGGGTAGAGCTGCCATAGGCAAAAAGTGTCTTGCATCTATGTGCACAGGGTTGCTTTGGTAGTGTCCAACTTTTTGTGACCTTGTAGACTGGCCTTCCAGGCTTCTCTGTCAGGGAGAGGGGTTCTCCAGGAAAGAATACTGAAGCGTATTGGCCAATATTGATTGCCATACCCTTCTATAGCACTATATTCCCTGCTGCCCTAGCTGCCAACTCCCCTGAGTACCTAGTGTTGCCAGAACCCCTGCAACCCAAGCAGCTGTGCCACCCGCAAACTGACCCTTACAGGGGTAAACCCAAGTCCTCCAGTGAAGCCTCAGGAGCAAACCCCAGTGGACGATCCACATTCAGAGGTGGAAATAAAACCACAATTGAAACCCCGGGGCAGTGTGAATAATGAAGAAGACCCAAACCTTCCCACCAGCTGTACAAGCTGCAGATTAAACCCACATGATCAACTAGGCAGACTCTGTGTCTATGGAATATATAAAAGGTCACTGAGAGTGCCCACAAAAGAAAATGTACTAGTGCTGATAGTTGTGGACACTGGAGGCAAGAACACAGATTAGGACCAGATTAGAACCTAAGCTGCTCCCACAACAGGTCCAGAGATCAGCAGTGTTTGAGGGCATCACAGGGAGGTGAGGTGGACTGTGACTCCCAGCGAGGGAAAGGACTCTGACAGTATTGACCCAGGAAAAATATTTATTATTCTTATGTTTTGTCTTGTTCTGTAGATTACTCCCCCCCCCCACCTATGTTGTAGTTGTCAATTTTATTGGCACTATGAAATCTAAGTAAGCTTTTGAGCTTTTTTCCCCTCAGTCATATTTTTTATTGTTGTTATAAACCTCTGCCTCTATGTTGGGCTTTTGCCGTTCTGTGGTGTTTTCCTTTTTTCTTTCTTCTTCCATTCTTTTTTCCTCCCTCTTTACAATTTTAACTTTAATTTTTAAAACCTATTATATTTTTTCTACATTTGTTCCTTTGTTTGCCTTTCCTACTGTTCTTTTCCGCTTGTAGTTAATCTTTAATATGTACAAATCTTCATCTACCTCTATTTAACTTTGCATAACAATTCTTTCTTCCTTTTATTCTTTCCTTTCCTCTCAGCATTTGTTAGCTTTGTCTTCATTGCTTTATTCCCTGTTGACACCTTGCTTTAGTTTTGCTTTCCATTTTGTGCTTTAGTTAGTTTTGTTCTTAACTGGTAAATATAATTTTTGATTTCATTTGTTCTCCAGGTGCTTTATTTTTGTTGGACTGTTTTGATTTTGCTCATGGATGTATATGTCTAAGTCTAAGTCACTTCAGTTGTGTCCGTCTCTGTTCGACCCCATGGATGGCAGCCTACCAGGCTCCTCCATCCCTGGGATTCTCCAGGCAAGAACACTGGAGTGGGTTGCCATTTCCTTTTCCAATGCATTAAAGTGAAAAGTGAAAGTGAAGTCACTCAGTCGTGCCCGATTCTTAGCGACCCCATGGACTGCAGCCTACCAGGCTCCTTTGTCCATAGGATTTTCCAGTCAAGAGTATTGGAGTGAGTTGCCAATGCCTTCTACAGGATGTATATATTCCATTATTTTAATTATAATTTGCCTGATTTTGTAACTGCCATTTTTCTGGAGTTCATCTTTGGTTTCTTATTTTTGAATATTTGTTTTAATCTCACTTAATGCCATAACAACAAGTGTTATCTTCATTCCTGACCAGAGATCAAGCCCTGAGCCTTTGGAGAGGGAACACTGACTCCAGGCCCTAGACTACCAGAAAACTGACCCTAGGGAGTATCAAATAGTGAGAACTCACACAAAGGGAACCACTTGAATATAAGACTCAGCATCACCCAACCACCTGTAGCACCCTGTGCAGGATGCCTCATCTAAACAACACACCAAACAAATATACAAACTCAATCATCAGCAGACAGGATTACCACCTCAGTCATCCTTGCCCATCAGAGGAAAAACAAGCAAACAAAAACTCAGCACAAATCTCACCCTATACAAAGCTTACCCAAGCCACTGGACCAACCTTAGGAGGGCAGAAACAAAAAGGAAGAAAGAATTCAACCTTGAAGCCTGGGAAAAGGAGACCTTAAACACAATAAGTTAAAAAAAATAATGAAAAAGCAGAGAAATATTACACAAAAAAGGAATAAATTAGAAACACAGAAGTCCAAAGAAATGAAGAGGTAATAGGCAAATTCCCTGAAAAAGAATTCAGAATAATGATAGTAAAGATGATCAAAACCCTCAAAAACAAAATGGAGAAAATGTAAGGCTCAATTAACAAAGACCTAGAAGAATTAAAGAGTAAACATACAAACAACCCCATTACTGAAATTAAAAATTCTCTAGAAAGAATCAATAGCAGAATATCTGAAGCAGAAGAATGAATCAGTGAACTGGAAGATAAAATGGTGGAAATAACTTCTGAAGAGCAGAATAAAGTAAAAAGAATGAAAAGAACTGAAGATAGTGTCTCAGAGACCTCTGGGACCATATCAAACACACCATTTGAATTATAGGGGTCCCAGAAAAAGAAGAGAAAAAGAAAGGGATTTGAAGAGATTATAGTTAAAAATTTCCCCAACATGGAAAAGGAAATAGTCAATCAAGTCCAAGTCCAAGAGTCACAAAGAGTCCCATACAGGATAAACTCAAGGAGAAACACAACAGGACACATACTAATCAAACTAACAAAGACTAAACACAAAGAAAGAATATTAAAAGCAGCAAGGGAGAAACAAGTAACACACAAGACAAACCCCATGTGCTTAACAGCTGATCTTTCAGCAGAAACTCTGCAGGCCAGAAGACAGTGGCAGGATATATTCAGTACTGAAAGGAAAGAATCTGCAACCAACATTATTGTACCCGGCAAGGATCTTATTCAAAATTGGTGGAGAAATAAAAAGCTTTTCATCCAAGCAAAAGTTAAGAGAATTCAGTACCACCAAACCAGTTTTACAACAAATGTTAAAGGAACATATATAGTCAAGAAATACAAGAAAAGAAAAAGAATCTACAAAATAAACCCCAAAACAATTCAGAAAATGACAATAGGAACATATATTTAAATGTAAATGGATTAAATGCTCCAACCAAAAGACACAGACTGGCTGAATGGATACAAAAGCAAGACCCATATATATGCTGTCTACAAGAAATCCAGTTCAGACCTCAAGACACATATAGACTGAAAATGAGAGGATGGAAAAATATATTTCATGTAAATGGGAAGCAAAAGAAAGCTGGAGTAGCAACCCTCGTGTCAGACAAAATAGAGCATAAAATAAAGATTACAAGAGATAAGGAAGTCCACTACATAATGATCAAGGGATCAATCCAAGAGGAAGATATAACAATTGTAAATATCTATGCACCCAACATAGGAGCACCTCATTACATAAGACAAACACTAACAGACGTAAAAGGAGAAATTGACAGTAACAGAACAATAGTAGACTTTAACACCCCACTCACATCAATGGAAAGATCATCAAAACAGAAAATTAATAAGGAAACACAAGTCTTATATGCTACATTAGATGAGATGGATCTCACTGATATCTTCAGGACATTCCTTTCAAATGCAGAACAATGGACCTTCTTCTCAAGTGCACATGGAACATTCTCCAGATAGACCACAGCTTGGGTCACAAGTCCAACCTCAGTAAATATAAGAAAATTGGAATTGTATCAAATATCTTCAACCACAATGCTATGAGAGTAGATATCAATTACAAGAAAAATCTGTAGGAAACACAAACACATGGAGATTAAACAACACCTTTCTAAATAGCCAACAGGTTACTGAAGAAATCAAAAAGAAATCAAAAAAATTCTAGAAACAAATGACAATAATTACAGGAAAACTCAAAACCTATGGGATGCAGCAAAAGCAGTTCTAAAAGGGAAGTTTATAGCAATAAAATCCTACCTCAAGAAATAAGAAAAAGATCGAATAGACAACCTAACTTTACACCTAAAGCAACTGGGGAAAGAAGAAGAAAAAACAACCCAAAATTAGTAGAAGTAAAGAAATCATCAAGATCCAAGCAAAAATAAATGAAAAAGATATGAAAGAAACAATAGTAAAGATTAATAAAACTAAAAGCTGGTTCTTTAAGAAGATAAAATTTGCAAGCATTTAGCCAGACTCATCAAGAAAAAAAAAAGAGCGAGAGAGAATAATCAAATGAAAAAAAATTAGAAATGGAAAAGGAGAGGTTACAACAGACAATGCAAAAAACAAAGGATTATAAGACTATTAAAAAAATAAGACTATTATGAACAACTATATGGCAATAAAATGGATAACCTGGAAAAAATGGACAGATTCTGAGAAAAGCTTGATCTTCCAAAACTGAAACACGGAAGAAATAGAAATTATGAGCAACCCAATTACAAGCACTGAAATTGAAGCTGTGACAAAAAATCTTCCAAAAAACAAAAGCCCAGGACCAGATGGCTTCACAGGAGAATTCTGTCAAACATTTAGAGAAGAGCTAATTCCTATTCTTCTAAAACTCTTTCAAAAATTTACAGAGGAAGGAAGACTTCCAAACTCATTCTACAAGGCCACCATCACTCTGATACCAAAACCAGCCAAAGACAACACACAAAAAAGCAAACTACAGGCCACTATCACTGATGAACATAGATGCAAAAACCCTCAGCAAAATTTTAGCAAACAGAATTCAGTAACATATCAAAAAGCTCATACACCATGATCAAGTTGGGTTTATTCCAGGAATGCAAGGATTCTTCAATATACTCAAATCAACCAATGTGGTACACCATATTAACAAATTGAAAGATAAAAACCATGTGATCATCTCAATAGATATAGAAAAAGCCTTTGACAAAATTCAGCACCCATTTATGATTAAAACTCTTCAAAAAATGGGCATAGAAGGAACCTATCTCAACATAGTAAAGGACATATATGATAAGCCTACAGCAAACATTATTCTCAATGGTGAGAAACTGAAAGCACACCCACTAAGATCAGGAACAAGACATGGGTGTCCACTTTCACAACTATTATTCAACATTGTTCCAGAAGTCCTATCTAAAGCAATCAGAGAAGAAAAAGAAATAAAATGAATCCAGATCAGAAAAGAAGTAAAGCTCTCACTGTTTGCAAATGACATGATGCTGTACATAGAAAACTCTAAAGACAGTATCAGAAAATTACTAGAGCTAATCAGTGAATTAAGCAAAGTTGCAGGATACAAAATCAATACACATAAATTACTTGCATTTCTATATAATAACAATGAAAAATCAGAAAGGGAAATTAAGGAATGAATCCCATTCACCATTGCAACAAAAATAACTAAGTATCTAGGAATAAACTTACCTAAGGAGACAAAAGAACTGTACCCAGAAAATCATAAGACACTAATGAAAGAAATCAAAGATGACATAAACAGATGGAGAGAGATTCCATGTTCCTGGGTAGGAAGAATCAATATTGTGAAAATGACTATACTACCAAATTCAATCTAGAGATTCAGTGCAATTCCTATCAAATTACCAATGGCATTTTCCACAAAGCTAGAACAAAAAACTTCACAATTCATGTGGAAACACAAAAGACCCTGAATAGCCAAAGCAGTATTGAGAAAGAAGAATGGAGCTGGAGGAATCAACCTTCCTGACTTCAGATACTACAAAGCTACAGTCATCAAGACAATATGATACTGACACAAAAACAGAAATATAGACCAGTGGAACAAGATAGAAAGCCCAGAAATAAGCCCATGCACCTGTGGCTACTTTATTTTTGACAAAAGAGGTAAGAAAATACAAAGAGGCAAAGACAGCCTCTTCAATAAATGGTGCTGGGAATACTGGACAGCTACCTGTAAATGAACAAAATTAGGACGTTTCCTAACATCATCCACAAGGATAAACTCAAAATGGATCAAAGACCTAAATGTAAGACCAGAAACTATAAAATTATTAGAAGAAAACATAGGCAGACACCCGAGAACATAAATCAAAGCAAGATCCTCTGGGACCCACCTAGAGTAATGGAAATTAAAAAAAGTAAACAAGTGGGACCTGATTAAACTTAAAAGCTTTTGCACAACAAAGGAAACTATATGCAAGGTTAAAAGACAACCCTCAGAATGGGAGAAAATAATAGCAAATGAAACAACTGACAAAGGATTAATTTCCAAAATATACAAATAGCTCATACAACTCAATACTACAAAAACAAAGAAGCCAATCAAAAAGTGGGAAAAAAACCTAAACAGACATTTTTCGAAAGAAGACATTCAGATGGCTAACAAATACATGAAAAGATGCTCAACATTGCGCATTATTAGAGAAATGCAAATCAAAACCACAATGAGATATCACCTCACACTGGTCAGAATGGCCATCATCAAAAAGTCTAAAAACAATAAATGCTGGAGAGGGTGTGGAGAAAAGGGAACACTCTTGCACGGTTGGTGGGAATGTAAATTGGTACAGCCACTATGGAAGATGATATGGAGATTCCTTAAAAAAAAAAAAAAAAGGAATAAAACCACTGTATGACCCAGCAATCCCACTCCTAGGCATATACCCTGAGGAAACCAAAACTGAATAAGACACATGTTCATTGTTCATTACAGCACTATTTACAATAGCTTGAACATGGGAGCAACCTAGATGTTCATCAACAGATGAATGGATAAAAAAGTAATGGTACATATACACAATTGAATGTTGCTCAGCCACAAAAAGAAACACATTTGAGGCAGTTCTAATGAGGTGGATAAACCTAGAGCCTACTATACAGAGTGAAGTGAGTCAGAAAGAGAAAGGTAAATATTATATTCTAACACACATATATGAAATCTAGAAAAACGGTACTGAAGAATTTATTTACAGGGAAGCAATGGAGAAACAGATATAGAGAATAGACTTATGGATATGGGGAGAGAGGTTGAGAGGGTGAGATGTATGGAAAGAGTAACATAGAAACTTACATTATTATATGTAAAATAGCCAATGGGAATTTGCTATATGTCTCAGGAAACTCAAAGAGGGGCTCTGTATCAACCTAGTGGGGTGGGATGGGGAGGGAGGTAGGACGGAGTTTCAAAAGGAAAGGGATAAATGTATAACTATGGCTAATTCATGTTGAGGTTTGACAGAAAGCAACAAAATTCTGTAAAGCAGTTATCCTTCAATAAAAAGTTAATTAAAAAGGAAAAAATAAAAAGCTCACTACAAGGTTGTAACATGTGAACCAAGTTGAGAGCGTGTTTCTATGACCGTGTTGTTTCAGTCTGATACTGCTGCTTCTCCCTCTGTGCATAATTTTATATTTTTGTTTAAGAATTTTCTTTTATGGTGATGATAATTCGTGATTTTTTTCATAGTTCTAGGGATAAACAGAATTTTATTTTTGTTTCATGACACATAAATAGAAATTTTGGCTGACCTATTACATTTCTGTCAGATACAATAATTTCATCCTCTTGGAAATGTTTTTATGACACTTTAAAAAAACATTCCTGTTCCTCCCTGGTGGCTTAATGGTAGGAATCTGCCTGCCAGTGCAGGAGACATGGGTTCAATCCTTGATCCGGGAAGATCTCACATGCTTGGAGCAGCTAAGCCTGTGTGCCACAGCTATTGAGAGAGCACTCTAAAGCCTAGGCTCTGCAACCATTGAGCTCACATGCTGCAGCTACTGAAGTCTGAGCACCCTAGATCCTGTGTTCCACAACAAGAGAAGCCATTGCAATAAGAAGCCCAGGCACCATAATTGGAGTGTAGGCCTTGCTCACTGCAACTAAAGAAAAGCCTGTGCAGCAATGAAGACCCTGCACATCTAGAAATAAATACATATATAAAATAAAAAATATTAAAAAAATAAATCCTGATATTTCATGGAAAAATATCTTAATTGTATAGAAACTAATTTCCAGCTCATATGTTGCTGAAGATGCGAGGGAAAAGGGAAAGAGCACAATTGTGATTGGAGAGAAATGTGGTCTCTGCAATTTGTGAGAAATATCATGCAATAAGAGGGTTGTATATAACCCAAAACCCCAGAACAGCAATAAATATCATTGCTGTTTAATCATTCAAAGTCCCCAAAGGGAATACTTATGAACAGGATAAAATGGTGGGACCAAGGAGCATTCTTTATTATGCTCTGGCTATGACCCTTAAACTTGTAGAACTATGACAGTCTGTACTGAGTCAAAAAGAAAACTTTTTTTTCCTTCTCAGGGTGGTTCTGAGTTTTGGAACCAAAACAGATTATATAGCCTCTTTTGCTAGTTGCCCATTGGAGTGAACTGAGATTTAAAAAACACTTTTTTTTTTTTTTTTGGTTCTTCTCTTTTCTGCTACCAAAGATACTGGCTGATTTGGTATATGTGGCTTGGCCAACAGAACTTTAAAAAAAAAATCTATCAAGGTGGATTCTAATGTGTAGTCAAGGATAATAACCACTAATCTATTCTTCCTTCCCATTAAGTGCACCCCTGAGTCTCAGGTCTTTCTGCTCCAATGGCAGGGGCCAGAGTGCCCAGCAGTGAATAAAAGAATAAGAAGCGCTAGAAGACCTCAGGAAGGAGTCATCAGCAGACACATTTTTCCTCACTAGGTGGGATGATGTAGGTCTCAAAATGGAGAAGGGAGCCAAAAGGAAACAGAGATGGATGTATTTCCCCCCAGGACAGAGCAGGTCCTGGGTCCTGTTTCTGTTTTCCTTCTCCAGCTTCAAGGAATCAAGAGAATACAAGGAAAGAACATACATGTATGCTCATGATCTTTAACTCCTTGAAAACGCACATTTAAGGACAGAGGTCAATCCAGAGACAAACTTTTCTTCCTTAGGAGTAGAATGAGATGTGAACGTCAGGAAATACTAGTGCCCTGACTTCACTATTACTAGCTCAGTCTCTGAGTCTGCATCTGTGACCATGAAATGGGCAGCTTGGTTTTTCAAGGCTTTTGTGACTTTGTCCGAGAAACCTTTTTGAGGTTAGATCCAGCACCATTCTCTATAGTACCTGAGAAATCATACTCTCATTATTTTTGACTTGAATTTTGTTGAAATGTGTTTTAGTTGATCCTTGTCGAGATGATAGACCCTAGAATCTTATCACTGAGATTTACATTCCTAGAGTCACTAATTCCTATCTGTGTTGACCTTAGTAAAATGCTTTCTGAATCTCAGATTCATCATTTTTAAAGTAATAGTACCTTCTTCATAAGGTGGTGCTAACTAATAAATAATAAATAAAAATACAAATACATAGTAACTGGGGCTTTCTAGGTGGTGCTAGCGGTAAAGAAATTGCCTGCCAGTGCAGGAGATATAAGAGGCTTGGGTTCCATCCCTGGGATGGGAAGACCCCCTGGAGGAGGGCATGGTAACTCACCCCAGTATTCTTGACTGGTGAATCTCTGTGGATAGAGGAGCCTGGAAGTCCATAGGATTGCAAACAGACACAACTGAAGTGACTAAGCATGCAAACACATAATAATTGAAAAATAAATCAAATTTTAAAATGAAATAATCTATGTCTTAATACTCAGCACTGTGTTTAGCACATAGTAAGTGCTCATTCAGTGCTAGGTGTTCCTTATACTTGGCTCCTTCTCCAAGCCATTGAGCAGATGTTTTGCTGTTTGCCCCAGAGTAAAGTCCAGATAAAATAATAATTATTAATAATAAGAGGATCTAACATTTACTGAGAAATTATGATGTGCTAGGTACTTTTCAGGGATTATTTAACTCAGTTCTCAAATTAACTTTCTGAGATGGTGAGAATCATTATTTCATTTTGCATGTGAGGCTCACAAACATTCAGTAATTTACTGAAACATGCTAATCAATGATGGATATAGGATTTTAACCCAGATTCATCTGCTTTATAATGCTATAGCACATTAACCTAAAGTTGAACAATATGAATTTTCTTAGTAAGTCAATCCCTTGTTTCACCAGAGAAATTGGTATAATAAACTGGATCTCCTTTCTTCTTGTTGCCACAGAAAGATTAAAGTCCCCATATACGTATTTTCTTGGTGGACACATCTGCTGTCAGTGGTGGCTTACTGGGAATTGGGTTTCTCCTATTGCAATTGACTTCTTCTGGAGCTGAGTTTACTCCTGAAACAACACCAAATATCTAAAAATTTGAGTTAATTCCAGCTTCTACATGTGACCTGCAGTTCTAGAGTTCCAACAATATGGATAACACATAAAATTGCAGCAACTTACATTCCTGCTTAAGCCACTCTCAATCACAGTAGCAGTTTCTTCACAGAGTAGCATGTCTTCCAACAAAGTATTAGTTGGAAATTAACATATATTATATTCTAGATCTACATCGTTAATATGAGCCATGGACTAAGAGATTTATGTGGGAGAAGTTGATGGATAGAGTCAACAGGAGAGCAAAAGACAGAGGTTCCTTGTTTCAAGCATTACTGTTGGTGATGAATCCATGCGTTTTCTAGAGTGGAAGACATGTGAACTTACAACTCCAATGGAAGGAAACTACCATCAGAAAGTTAATTGTAGCACAACAGCTTTTGTACTCCAGGGGGAAATCTGCCCCTGTTACAAACTGTCTTTTCTCCATGAGGGATACTAAAGCTCCTGTATTTTTTGTGAAATTTAGCAACCTGCTACAGTAGCATTTTCCACCCTCAATATTTTCTGAAGTCTCTGTCTTCCTTTTGATGTTCATTTTCTTGTTTAAAACTCCTAAATTTTCTTTCCAACTTCTTCTTAATTTCCTAATTTCTTGGGTTCCATTGTTGAATTAGTGTCTGTATTAGCCAGATGAGGCTGCCATAAGAAGCTACCACAGACTGGGTGTTTTAAACAACAGAAATTAATTTTCTCATGGTACTGGAGGCTTGAAATCCCAGACCAAGGGACTGGCAGATTCAGTTTCTGGTGAGAGTTCTCTTTCTGGGTTGCAGATAGAGAGTTGCCTTTTTGCCATGTACTTACATGGAATTTCCTCTGTGAGCACATTGAAAGAGAAAGAGAGACATGGATGGAAGGAGAGATAAGAGAGAGAGAGAGTGAGAGAGAGAGAGAGGGAGGGAGGTAGAGAGACAGAGACAGAGAGAGAGGGAGGGAGGGATAGAGAGAAACAGAGAGAAAGAAGGAGACGGAGGGAGGGAGAGTGAGAGACAGAGGGAAGGAGAGAGAGAGATGGAGGGAGAGAGAGAGACCTCTATGGTATCTCTTCTTCTTCTTCTAAGGACACCAATCTTATGTGATTAAGGTCCCACTCTTAATATAACCTCCTTCAAGGCTTTTTCTCCAAATGTAGCCGCATTGGGGTTCAGGGCTTAAGTATATGAACATTCAGTTCAGTTCAGTTTAGTTCAGTCGCTTAGTCATATCCAACTCTTTGCGACCCCAAGAATCGCGGCAGGCCAGGCCTCCCTGTACATCACCAGCTCCCGGAGTTCACGCAGACTCGTATTCATAGAGTCATTGATGCCATCCAGCCATCTCATCCTGTCGTCCCCTTCTCCTCCTGCCCCTAATCCCTCCCAGCATCAAAGTCTTATCCAGTGAGTCAATACTTTGCTTGAGGTGGCCAATGTACTGGAGTTTCAGCTTTAGTATCATTCCTTCCAAAGAAATCCCAGGGCTGATCTCCTTCAGAATGGACTGGTTGGATCTCCTTGCACTCCAAGGGACTCTCAAGAGTCTTCTCCAACACCACAGTTCAAAAGCATCAATTCTTCACCACTCAGCTTTTTTTTTTTTTAAAGTCCAACTCTCACATCCATATGTGACTACAGGAAAAACCATATCCTTGACTAGATGGACCTTTGTTGACAAAAATGTCTCTTCCTTTTAATATGCTGTCTAGATTGGTCATAACTTTCCTTCAAGGGAGTAAGCATCTTTTAATTTCATGGCTGCAATTACCATCTGCAGTGATTTTGGAGGCCAGAAAAATAAAGTCAGCCACTGTTTCCACTGTTTTCCCATCTATTTCCCATGAAGTGATGGGACCAGATGCCATGATCTTTGTTTTCTGAATGTTGAGCTTTAAGCCAACTTTTTCGCTCTCCTCTTTCACTTTCATCAAGAGGCTCTTTAGTTCCTTTTTATTTTCTGCCATAAGGGTGCTGTCTTCTGCATATCTGAGGTTAGTGATATTTCTCCTGGCAATCTTGATTCCAGCTTGTGCTTCCTCCAGCCCAGCGTTTCTTATGATGTACTCTGCATATAAGTTAAATAAGCAGGGTGAAATATACAGCCTTGACGTACTCCTTTTCCTATTTGGAAACAGTCTGTTGTTCCATGTCCAGTTCTAACTGTTGCTTCCTGACCTGCATACAGGTTTCTCAAGAGGCAGGTCAGATGGTCTGGTATTCCTATCTCTGTCAGAATTTTCCATAGTTTATTATGATCCACACAGTCAAAGGCTTTGACATAGTCATTAAAGCAGAAATATATGTTTTTCTGGAATTCTCTTGCTTTTTCCATGATCCAGCAGATGTTGGCAAGTTTATCTCTGGTTCCTCTGCCTTTTCTAAAACCAGCTTGAACATCAGGGAGTTCATGGTTCACGTATTGCTAAAGCCTGGCTTGGAGAATTTTGAGCATTACTTTACTAGTGGTGAGATGAGTACAGTTGTGCAGTAGTTTAAGCATTCTTTAGCATTGCCTTTTTTGGTGATTGGAACAAAAACTGACCTTTTCCAATCTTGTGGCCACTGCTGAGTGTTCCAAATTTGCCGCCATATTGAGTGCAGCACTTTCACAGCATCACCTCCACTAGCTTTGTTTGTAGTGGTGCTTCCTAAGGCCCACTTGACTTAGCATTCCAGGATGTCTGGCTCTAGGTGAGTGATCACACCATCGTGATTATCTGGGTTGTGAAGATCTTTTTGTACAGTTCTTCTGTGTATTCTTGCCACCTCTTCTTAATATCTTCTGCTTCTGTTAGGTCCATACCATTTCTGTCCTTCATTAAGCCCATCTTTGCATGAAATGTTCCTTTGCATCTCTAATTTTCCTGAGGAGATCTCTAGTCTTTCCCATTCTTTTGTTTCCCTCTATTTATTTGCATTGATCGCTGAGGAAGGCTTTCTTATAGGCCACAACTAATGAACCTGTACTCAAGAGCCTCTGCTCTGCAAGAAGAAAAGCCATCATAATAAGAAGCCCACACACCTCAGTTGGAGAGGAACCCCCATCCCCCATTGCAACTAGAAGAAATTCCAAGCAGCAATGAAGACCCAGTGCAGCCAAAAATTAGTTAACTAAAAAAAAAAAAAAAAAAAAAGCAAATGGGAAGACTAATTTATACTAAAGCATTTACTCAGTGGTTCCTGGCCCTGTCTGCATCATTGGAAACACCTGGGCAGCTTTTCAAATGTATCCATGCTGAGTTCCATTCCAACCAATAAATCAATATCTGTAATTCATACACACCCACACACAAATTCTCAAAGCCTTTCATGTGATTCTCATATGCAGTCAGGAAATGGCTCAAGTGGACCTGGTAGCATAAATGAATATAAATAGAGGCTCTTAATGCTCGCTTTGATGCAAAATGTTGGGTGGGACTTTTAGTCTTTGGGATAAGTGTTCATAGGTTGAGTGAGGTCCATCTAGTCAAAGCTATATATTTTTGCCAGTAGTCATGTATGGATGTGAGAGTTGCACCATAAAGAAGGCTGAGCACCAAAGAATTGATGCTTTTGAGTTGCGGTTTGGGAGAAGACTCTTGAGAGCCCCTTAGACTGCAAAGAGATCAAACCAGTCAATCCTAAAGCAAATCAACCCTGAATATTCATTGGAAGGACTGATACTCAAGCTGAAGCTCCAATATTTTGGCCACCTAATGTGAAGAGATGACTCATTGGACAAAACCCTGATGCTGGGAAAGATTGAGAGTAGAAGGAGAAGGGGATGACAGAGGATGAGATAGTTGTATAGTATCACAGACTCAATGGACATGAATCTGAGCAAGCTCTAGAAGAAGGACAGGAAAGATAGGCGTGCTGCAGTCCATGGAGTTGCAAAGAGTTGGACAAGACTGAGTGACTGAACAATAACAATAAGGCTGAGGGAGTGGGCTGGGGTGGAGTGTGGCAGCTTCCTTAACCTAACACACTAATCAGGGCTTGACCAGGGAGGAGCGTGATGAGGAAGCTGGAGCTCTACGGTTACTTCTCTTTTCTCTGTAATGAGATGAACAGCATGGGAGTATGCAACCGGCCAAATAAGGAATAAAATTTCTGTTAGGGACACATTTTCTAGAGCCATTTCTGTCTTGTATAACATTGCATTTCCTTGTATTCACTGAATATACCTACATACATATGTTCTCATAAAAACAGTTTGCATCTCATTCTTTGTCATTGTTAGGAAGACTTTTAGAAGAAGCTAAGCTTCTTAAGTGCTTGATACACATGATTATTCTCTCATTTTAATTGCAACCGTAACCAGTGTCTTCAATGAATTGAGTCTGTGGGAGTCTGGCTGACTATTGTGGAAAACCACCACCCACCACATAAACAGTAGTGACCAGAGTCACCACTCATGTCTCTTCTGGGGTGTTGTTCTTGTTTCTGCTAAAGCTGTTATAATTATTTGTAGTATGTGGTTCCGTTTAATTTACTATTTTTAGAAAGTATCTGGTTATTTATCACCTTTTCTATCGGGATGGAAGCTTCATGAAGATGGGAGCATGTTGTTTTTTTCCCTACTGTATCTCCAGCACTTAGCCTAGTGCCAGAGCATGGCAGGCACTCATATTTTCCATAAATAAACAGCTAAACCATTGGCTCTGGAGCTATTTTTCTTGTTCCTTCTACAAATCAAGAAAATCAGTTGCAGAAGTAAAATTGCTGAACCAATCATTTCTGCTTATTCCAGTTTAGTTGAGATATTACATTGGAGGCATCTTTGTTTACTCCTCTGTAAAACTGCTCCCTTTGTCTCTGAGAAGGATTTTCTCTCATGTTTTATTGTAGCCCTAAGAAGCCAAACTTTATCAACCTGCCCTTATTTCATTTAGTTTCGTGAAACTTCCATGTTTAATTCATGCTGGTGTTTTGTAGGCTCCTATCAGCCAAGAGTTAAAATCTAAAGTCTTGGAATAAAACATCCCTTAAAGAATATTATGACAGCCTAGCAGTGACCATGATGTTCATATACCCTGAAAGCAATTTCATATCTTATTCCCCATGCAGGTTTTCCAATGTTATCTACACATGTGGATGAGACGTAAAAATAGGATTATTCCTTCCCCTTTCCTCTCCTCTTCAATTCTATGAATTTTTTCAATCAGAAATGAATATCATTATAATGGAGACCCATGGATCAGAGTACTTAACGGCCTGCCCATCACTGACTGAATCTCTCACATTTCCTAAGACGGTGAGTTGTGATGCTGTAAACCAAATATCATGTGGAATATTTTATGCAGTGTTCAGGATGTCTGCCCTCTTATTCTTGTGATTTTCTTGAATAAACACTTAGTTAATACATGTATCACATTTTATTTCAACCTCTTGCCAGTAGTACTAGAGGAGCAAATTGTATTATAGAGGTTCTCTTGAAGTTATCAATTGTTTTAATCAGGTTATACTTTTACCAATTGTATTAATCTCAATACATTTTTCAAAGAAGATTATGAACAGCTTGCTAGTTATTCTCCTAAGAATTATTTGTACCTCTCCTAATTAATAGCAAGGAAAGTGGCTCAGTGAGGTGGTGACTATTGATGGAGTGCAAACATTTCAAGGGGTAAACCAGTGCTTCTGAATTGAGATGCCCTTCATTAGTGAGTTAGACATTATAAACAGTTTTATAGTTCTATGAACCTTGGAATGAAATCAGCAGTTTCATTTACTATCTGATGATGTTTGATGGGGTGTTGAATGTAAAAGATCAGTATCTAGTAGGTGGTACCCTGGCAGTTATTTGGATGAGCTATTTGGATATATATTACAGTTATATATCCTTTCTGAAAATGACATTTATTAAATGTCAGTTAAAGCTACCTGTGAATCTAGGTCAGAACTTTAAAAATTGGCATGAAATTAGAAACTACTAATGAATCTGTAAATATCTCTTTTGAAATCTGCATTTAACCTGTTTTTAGGATAGTTACTCTCTTGGGTCTCCTTATAAAATTGATCCTGTCTAAGTTCTGGAAATGGTAGTGGTTGCAGAGCATTGTGAAAATATTTAATGTCATGGAATTATACACTTAACATGGTTAAGACGGTATCAATAGATTTTACTAAACACACATATACAACAGCCACAAAAGATAATAGAGAAGACTCACAAAGCTAAAACCGGTAGACCTTTGGTAATGCCAATTAAGGAAAAGGAGAGAAGATACAAAAAGAAAAAACATAAGAGAATTAAAAAGGAAAAGTAATTGTAGATACAAGAGAGATTTTAAAAACAATAATAACCTTGTTTGGATTTTGGTTTAAACAAGTCACCTGTTAAAAGGTATTTTTTTCTTTGATTTTTAATATATATATATTTTAGTGATGTATAGTTGACTTATGATGCTTCAGGTGCACAGCAAGGTTATACAAATACACATATATTATATCCAGTATTGTGAATATTCTTGATTTATCTTTAGCATAGTGAGGAGCAATGGTATTTTT
>SJYF01000621.1:125162-136463 GCA_006410515.1 Procapra przewalskii | reverse complement strand
CTCTCTTGCTTTTTCCATGATCCAGCGGATGTTGGCAATTTGATCTCTGGTTCCTCTGCCTTTTCTAAAACTACTTGAACATCAAGAAGTTCACAGTTTGCGTATTGCTGAAGCCTGGCTTGGAGAATTTTAGCATTATTTTACTAGCATGTGAGATGAGTGCAATGGTGCGGTAGTTTGAGCATTCTTTGGCACTGCTTTTCCTTGGAATTGGATTGAAAACTGACATTTTCCAGTCCTGTGGCCACTGCTGAGTTTTCCAAATTTGCTGGTATAATGAGTCCAGCACTTTCACAGCATCATCCTTCAGGATTAAAATAGCTCAAGTGGAATTTCATCACCTCCACTAGCTTTGTTCATAGTGCTGCTTTCTAAGGCCCACTTAACTTCACATTCCAGGAAGATGGCTCTAGATGAGTGATCACAACATCGTCATTATCTGGGTCATGAAGATCTTTTTTGTACAGTTCTTCTGTATATTCTTGCCAGCTCTTATTATCTTCTGCTTCTGTTAAGTCCATACCATTTCTGTCCTTTATCGAGCCCGTCTTTGCATAAAATATTCCCTTGGTATCTCTAATTTTCTTGAAGAGATCTCTAGTCTTTCCCATTCTTATCTTTCCCTCTATTTCTTTGCATTGATAGCTGAAGAAGGCTTTCTTACCTCTTTTTGCTATTCTTTGGAATTCTGCATTCAGATGGTTATATCTTTCCTTTTCTTCTTTGCTTTTCGCCTCTCTTCTTTTCACAGCTATTTGTAAGGCCTCTCCAGGCAGCCATTTTGCTTTTTTGCACTTCTTTTCCATGGGGATGCTCTTGATCCCTGTCTCCTGTACAATGTCAGTAACCTCAAAAGGAGTACGTTAAGGCTGTATATTGTCGCCCTGCTTATTTAACTTATATGCAGAGTACATTATGAGAAACGCTGGGCTGGAAGAAGCACAAGTTGGAATCAAGATTGCTGGAAGAAATATCAATAACCTCAGATATCCACGTGACACCACCCTTATGGCAGAAAGTGAAGAGGAACTAAAAAGCCTCTTGATGANNNNAGTGGAAAGTGAAAAAGTTGGCTTAAAGCTCAACATTCAGAAAATGAAGATCATGGCATCCGGTCCCATCACTTCATGGGAAATAGCTGGGGAAGCTCCAAAATCACTGCAGATGCTGACTGCAGCCATGAAATTAAAAGACGCTAACTCCTTGGAAGAAAAATTATAACCAACCTAGATAGCATATTCAAAAGCAGAGACATTACTTTGCACACTAAGGTTAGTCTAGTCAAGGCTCTGGTTTTTCCAGTAGTCATATATGGACATGAGAGTTGGACTGTGAAGAAGGCTGAGCACCAAAGAATTGATGCTTTTGAACTGTGTTGTTGAAGAAGATGCTTGAGAGTCCCTTGGACTGCAAGGATATTCAACCAGTCCATTCTAAAGGAGATCAGCCCTGTGATTTCTTTGGAAGGACTGATGCTAAAGCTGAAACTCCACCACTTTGGCCAACTCATGTGAAGAGTTGACTCACTGGAAAAGACTCTGATGCTGGGAGGGATTGGGGGCAGGAGGAGAAGGGGACGACCAAGGATGAGATGGCTGGATGGCTCACTGACTCAATGGACAAGAGTTTGAGTGAACTCTGGGAGATGGTGATTGACAGGGAGGCCTGGCGTGCTGCGATTCATAGGGTCGCAAAGAGTCAGACACGACTGAGTGAATGAACTGAACTGATGTGACATCTTTAAGATATTGAGTTTTACTATCCATAGATTACTTAAATTTAAAGTCTTTTCATAGTTTTGAACTTAAGGCAATTCTGACATCTTTTACTAGATTTTTTTCTAAGTATCTTATAGATTACTTTGTCATTTAAATACTATCTTTTAAAAATTACATTTTCTAATTGTGATTTTTGTGCAGGATTGTAACTGACTTTTTTGTTTTGTTTTGTATTGACTTCATATTCAGCACAATTTGAACTTGATCTTTGTCTTGATTTTTGGTCTGTGGAGTCTCCTGAAATTTCTGCATAGAAAATTACATAGTATTTGCAAAATACAGCGCTGTTATTTTCCTCCAATCTTTGTATTCTTTCTTTCCTACTTACTCTCCTTGACTTTCCTCTCTCTCTTGTTGTCTACTCTTTTCCACTTTTTTCTTCCTCTTTCCCCATCCTTTCTTCTTTGTACAATACCTAGGACCTTTCATTTGAGTTTATTAAGCATGATAGCAGGCTTCTTATCTTCTTACTGACTGAGAAAGGATTCCTCTCTTATATTACTATTTGGTTTGCAGTAGGTGTTTAGTAGATACCTTTGCTATGTCAAGGAATTCCCTGTATCTTCATACTTTGCTGAGAGTTTTTATTATCAAAAGCTGATGCTGACCTTGTTCCATCAAGATTTCACTTGAAAAGAAAAAAATCTCTTTTTGTTTCTTCCAAAACTTTTGCTATTATTTGCTTTTGTACCTAGTCTTTCCATTATCCCAGGGTTGACTTCCATAGAATGTTTCCAGCTGTGAATGACACTTTTAGTAATTAAAAAGATGCCTCAGTGGTTTGATGATCACAGAATATTATTTGAGGACTCATTCTTTTTTGATCTATATTTAAATGTCTATTTATATGTGTAGATAAAGTCCAACTATTCCCATCATGTTTTTGCCTGATAAGAATGTGAGGAATTGACTCAGAAAACAGAACAGTAAGTTTGGGCTGATCCTATTTATTTCAAGCTTATGACAGTTCAATAATTGATATTTTTATAACAGTATCAGAAAGTTTTAACTCATCCCCATGAGATAAATCCTCTCAATATTCAGAATACCATTTTTGCTTAGGTAGTGAAAATTTTGCAGAGCGAGCCCTAGGGAGAATAAGGGGACAGCCAATTATTTTCTCTTTCTTTTGCAATAGTTGCAAATACCTCTCAATTCCTCTACCCTGGAGGCTTGCAGATTAATTGTAACCACTCAAAGGCAAGGTCACCCTCTCTCAAATGTTGTTTGTCAGCAAAGATTATGGCCATTCAGTGGTATCAGTTCCTTCATGGTTACTCTTACATTGGTGGTTCTATAACTGTCAGTAAGATTTCTTAGTTAGCAAGATAGCCCTTGAAGTTCTTTGGGAATAAATAATAGATTTTCTTTTATAAAAAGAATTAGGGTTAAATTGAACCAGAGCTCTAAATTTAAGGTACTGTCTCCTCAGAGTTGATGTTCACATATCTTGGTCTGAAAGGCAGAAGCTTCTCTGACTCCTAGTTCGCTGATCCAGCCGGATTATGTGGGTGATAAGAGGCCGCTGTCACTTTATGACTGAGAAAAGATTCCATCTATGTATATAAATTGGTGACTACACAGCACTTAATCCTAAAGATTTCCTGGGTAATAGAAGTTTTCTATCAGAAAATGTAGTCAAATCTCCACTTGTGCTCTTCTGAGGTTTTGTGTCAAATTGCTATAGCCTGGAGTGCACTGAAAGCTCCCAAACACGTCTTAAGAATATTAGTCCTTAACAATTTTCCTGAGAGAAAGGGAAAATGACTCTATTTTAACCACTTCTCCTTCTGTGGCAAGTTTAGAAATGAACTCCTAGAAGTGGACTTCACATGGAACCAGGTAAGAGTTAGATACCTTCCTACTAATAGACTGAGGAGCATTTCGTGTATGTATTGATGGTATTTTATTATTAATAAGCTCAGCAGAGATATTCAGGTTGTCTTACCAACTTTATTCTTTTATATTATTTTGAACTATTATTTGAAGATTTGGAAGATTATCAAAGGAGCACCCCTGTTCCTCAACAAATGGCAGGAGGCATCTCATCTAGAACATGCTTGTTCCAGGTCAGCAAGACTGTAAATCACCCAGGTCTGAGAACTCTGTCATGAACACCATTTAAGATACAGTCTTATCAAATTTAGAAACCTCAATGATTGCTATACTAATAATTGCTAGAGCATGTGATGGGCACTCAGCAATTTTTGAACTGTTTAGGACAAAACTTATTCTGACAATCCATATCCTTTAGTTTCAAGGAATATCTATAACATTCTTGATCCTTAAACAGGGAGAAAGTAGAGTTAATGTCCACATATCCATGAATAATATTTTTATTTTTCATTTAGGTTTTCAGTCTTCTGGAAAGTCCATTTCTCCAAAAATACATTTTACATTGATATTTTGGTTGATTCTATAATTCCTAATAGGCTCTGAACTTCCAGAGGGAAGACTCTTTCTCATACTCCTCTCTCTGTCTCCAATTCTTGGGCATATGGATGACACTTAACAAATCTGGGGTGGGAAAATATTATAAGTAATAATGGATGCCTCACCTCTTTTCCCTACCAGTTATTACTTGTGACTGCTACTCTACCTTCCTTTGGATGGCTGAGCAGTCTGTCTTTATTTGTTTGTTTGTTTGTTTTTTTTGAAGGAATGATGAAGCAGGCTGTGAAGACAAAGGAAAAAGCCTTGTGTTTTGAGACTCAATATCATAAACCCAGATGCAGAAGACAGAGATCTGGAAGAATATAAAGTAAGCATGAGCACCACAGGCATGATGAATATTCTCTTGGTTGTGATAGGAGTTGCTGGCACATTAAAGCTAGTGAGAGCCAGAGGAGACTTGTGCCCTGCCTGTCCTCCCCTGCCCAGGACCAGATAATCTTGACATATCAGAGAGGGGAGGAAACATAGTTCAGAGACTGAGAGAAAGGACATGAAGAAGTTTTGCAGGTAGGAATGAAGAGAAATTGCAGTGATTTCTGGGGCTCAAACGCCAGTCAATAATTAATGAGTGAAAGCATCAAGGACCAAATGTCTCTATACCCCTAGTGATATGGCACCTCACCCCAGCACCCATACATACTTCAAAATTCTGTATTAGAGGAGCTTGAGTTGACTCCAATAATGTACCCAGCATCCAGTGGAATTAAGAAAAATTTAAAAGTGATAATTCTTTCACTCTATAATTTATGGACTAAGGTATATTTACAAGCTACAAATATCTGTCATGGTGTGAACATTTACATATATATTTTTAAAAAGATTTTATTTCTGAAGTCAGAGAGTGAATCTTTCATTTTTTGTTGAAATAAAGATGTACTCAGTCCTGATTTCTCAGTCTGTCAGATGTGGGTAAGGCGGGTCTCTAGCAAAGGAGTTGATGTGAGAGATGAAGCATGGGCAGGTCAGAATTAAGACTCCTTCAAGAAGCCTCCTCTTGACCACTTTTCAAGGGGTTCAGCCTTATTTACCTGTGGTAGCCTGTTTACGATTCATCTATGCTCTCATTAAAGTATAAGGCAATGAGGCAATGATCTCTTTATATGTAGGATAAACTTGGTACTGTTACAGTTTGAACTTCTTGTCTTCATGTAATTATTAATACCAACTCCTTTATTTTTAAAATTGTTACAGTTTAGAGAATAAAGAGTGGCACATCCTATTTATGCACATATTTGTATCATTAGATCAGGTTCCTTGAGGATAAAACCATTGTCCTTGTTATCTTTCTATCTTTAGCATTTTGAATAGTGAAGCCTATAGTGGGCATTCAATAAAGGTTCACTGAACTGCTTGGACTAAAACCACTTCAGGAAATATCAAAAATAATTCTCTGCATAGGAAAAAGCCAGAATGAAGGAGACATTCAAAGCAGCTATATAAAAGTCAGAGTACTTGCAGGAAACAGATAGCATATTCAAAGTGGGTAATTTGAGGGAAATTTACTAAAGAACTAGTTACTATCTCTGTAGAGATAGTACAATATCTGGGGCTCTGTGTTGTTACCAAAACCTGGGGTGGGATTAGAATAAAAGGGGGCCAGTTAGGGAAAGAGAGCTGCGTAGAGAAGGTTGTCTGACAGAAGCTGTGGTCTCTGGCTGAGGATTTTTGCCACCACACAATGATGCTGATGGGGAAAGTTGGTGAAAAATACCCAAATCTCACTTTCTCTTTTCTTCTTTTTAAAAATCTGTTTAGTGGGTTAATGCTCCCTTTTAGCTAAATCCAACAGGAAGTCAAGAGCAAGAGAACTTTCTGGTGTACTCTCTATACTTCCTAAGATGCATAACATTGTGGAGAAAGGAGGAGAATGGGTCTTGCAAGTGGAAGATTTGTAGTTGTTCTAGAGAAAGAAAATGTAAGACATGGGGGAGGAAAGAAGAACTTGAAATAATCTCTGAAGTCAAGAAAAGCTACAGTGATGAGAGGATTTTCTAGGACTGCTGTAATTACTGAAAGCAGTGGCCCCATTTTATATTTCTTCATATTGTTTAACGTCTTTGCCATCCAGTAGATTGCATGCTCCTCAAGGGCAGAGACACTGCTCTCATCAGCACAGGTCCTGGCAGGTTTAGTAATTACTGACTGAATGAGTGAATGGACATCTCCATATGGCTACATCAGAGAGGATGCAATACAGTTGAGAAGGCCATTGTCAATCCAATAAAGGCCTTCAAAGAAGAGAGACTTTTTCCAAAGACAGAAGATGGTAGTATTTAATTCAGTGTCCAGGGGAGAGAGACTGAATTCTCTGGATCTAATTTTCTCTTCACATGAAAGCAGTAATCTTTAGTTAGGAAGCAACAATTCTTCAGGACTCATTACAATGGTCCCATTATAGACTGGCTTAATGGATTACTGTGTATTATAATTTTCTGCTAATTAAATTCTGTCCCAACGCTGCTCCAATAATCTTAAAACAAATCAGAAGGCTGGACAGGCACTTCGGACCCTGAGCTTATATACTCTCAGGAATTCCAGGGAGGTTGGTGGGGGCCAGGGTGGGGATGTGATGGTGTCTCAGCATATTTTAGTAAAAGCAAAATTGCATTAACTGACAGGGGAAACTCATGGAAGGATGCTCTGACACAGATGTTCTATTGTGTAGTTCTGCACAGCTCTCAGACTACTCAATGATCAGGGCCAGGCTTTCATGCAAAATTAACCAGAAATAATGGTAAACAACCAGCACCTGGCAGAATGGATGTGCTCAATAAATAGTCTGAGATTTATTACCAGGAAGAGTCAATAGTATCGTCATACCCTTTAACTGATTTTTCAGTGTTATGTAGGCACTGCTGCTAAGTTGCTTCAGTCATGTCTGACTCTGTGTGACCCCATAGACTGCAGACCACCAGGCTTCTCTGTCCCTGGAATTCTCCAGGCAAGAATACTGGAGTGGGTTGCCGTTTCCTTCTCTAATGCATGCATGCATGCTAAGTGGCTTCAGTTGTGTCTGACTCTGTGTGACCCCATAGACCACAGCCCACCAGGCTTCTCTGTCCATGGTAAGAATACTGGAGTGAGTTGCCATTTCCATCTCCATATTTAGGCTCAGCTTAGATTAATCATTTTCAAGTTTTTTTTTTTTTTTCCTTNNNNCACCTTTCAGAGTAAGTATGATGTAGTAGAGGACAAGGTTCAAATCCCAGCTGTGTGAACTTAGGTGAGTTGCTTAACCTGTGTTTTTTAAAAAAATTAATTAATTAATTTCTGTTGCTCTGGGTCTTTATTGCTTCGTTCAGGCTTTCCCCAGTTGTGGCAAGCAGGGGCTCCTCTTCCTTGAAGCACACAGGCTTGTCATGGTAGTGTCTGCTCTCCTTGTGGAGCACAGGCTCTAGGCATGCAGGTTTCAGTAGCTGCAGTGCTCTGGCTCAGTAGCTGTAGTGCACGGGTTTAGTTGCTCTGCAGCATGTGAAATTTTCTTAGAATTGAACCTTTGTCCCCTGCATTGGCTGGGGAATCCTTATCTACCATACAACCAGGGAAGTCCCTTAGCCTGTCTTTGCTTCAGATGTAAGTAAAGCATAGCACATAAGTGTTGTTCATTGTTAATATTGACAGTTAACAAGGGTGAATTCAGTATACTCAATTCATCTCCAGTCTTATTTTATTTTTTTTAATTTTAATTTTTACTTTATTTTACTTTCCAATACTGTATTGGTTTTGCCATACATTGACATGAATCCACCACAGGTGTACATGAGTTCCCAATCCTGAAGCCCCCTCCCACCTCCCACCCCATATCATCTCTCTGAATCATCCCTGTGCACCAGCCCCAAGCATCCTGTATCCTGTATCGAACATAGACTGGCGATTCATCTCTTACATGATAGTATACATGTTTCAATGTCATTCTCCCAAATCATCCCACCCTCTCCCTCTGCCACAGAGTTCAAAAGTCTGTTCTATACATCTCTGTCTCTTTTGCTGTCTCGCATATAACATTATCATTACCATCTTTCTAAATTCCATATATATGTGTTAGTATAATGTATTGGTGTTTTTCTTTCTGGCCTACTTCACTCTGTATAATCGGCTCCAGTTTAATCCACCTCATTAGAACTGGTTCAAATGTGTTCTTTTTAATGGCTGAGTAATACTCCATTGTGTATATGTACCACAGCATTCTTATCCGTAAAATTATTTTTGGCTGTGCTGGGTCTTTATTGCTGCTTGGCGTTTTTCCTACTTGTGGCGAGTGGGGGCAGCTGTCTAGTTGCAGCGTGCAGGTCTCTCATTGTGGTGTCTTCTCTTGTTTCAGAGCAACAGCTCTAGACATATGGGCATCAGAAGTTGCAGCATGAAGACTCAGTAGTTGTGGGTCCCTGGGTCTAGAGCACAGGCTCAAAAATTGTGGCTCATGGGCTTAGTTGCTCTGCAGCATGTGCAATCTCCTGGACCAGGGATGGAAACTATGTCTTCTGCTTTGGCAAGTCACTTCATCAGCACTGAGCCACCATCAGGGAAGCTCACATATCCAGTCTTGACATAGCTAAAAGGCAGTCATTTTTAAGGGGCCATCTTGAGCCTGCAAAAACACTTATGAAAATACTTGTCTTTGCTATACTACAAAGCTATAGTCATCAAGACAGTATGGTATGGGCACAAAGACAGAAATATAGATCAATGGAACAAAATAGAAAGCCCAGAGATTTATTCACACACCTATGGACACTTTATCTTTGACAAAGGAGGCAAAAATATACAATGGAGAAAAGACAATCTCTTTAACAAGTGGTGCTGGGAAAACTGGTCAACCACCTTTAAAAGAATGAAACTAGAATACTTTCTAACATCATACACAAAAATAAACTCAAAATGGATTAAAGATCTAAATGTAAGACCAGAAACTATAAAACTCCTAGAGGAAAATATAGGCAGAACACTCTTTGACATAAATCACAGCAAGATCCTCTGACCCACCTCTGAAAGTAATGGAAATAAAAGCAAAAATAAACAAGTGGGACCTAATTAAGCTTAAAAGCTTTGGAACAACAAAAGAAACTATAAGCAAGATGAAAAGAAAGCCTTCAGAATGGGAGAAAATAATAGCAAATGAAGCAACTGACAAAGAATTAATCTCAAAAATATACAAGCAGCTCTTGCAGCTCAATACCAGAAAAATAAATGACCCAATCAAAAAATGGGCCAAAGAACTAAATAGACATTTCTCCAAAGAAGACATACAGATGGCTAATAAGAGAAATGCAAATTGAAACCACGATGAGGTACCATATTATGCCAGTCAGAATGGCTGCGATCAAAATGTCTATGAACAAAATAAATTAATTAAAAAATAAAAATAAAAAAATAAAATAGCAAAGATTAAAAAAAAAAAGAATTGGTGCTTTTGGACTGTGGTGCTGGAGAAGACTCTTGAGTCCCTTGGGCTGCAAGGAGATAAAACCAGTCCATCCTAAAGGAAATAAGCCCTGAATATTCATTGGAAGGACTGATGCTGAAGCTGAAGCTCCAATACTTTGGCCACTTGATGTGAAGAACTGACTCCTGAGAAAAGACCTTGATGCTGGGAAACATTGAAGACAGGAGGAAAAGGGGATGTCAGAGGATGAGATGGTTGGATGGCATCACTGACTCAATGGACATGAGAGTGAGCAAGCTCTGGGAGTTGATGATGAACAGAGAAGCCTGGTGTGTTGCAATCCATGGGGTTGCAAAGATTTGGACACAACTGAGCAACTTAAGTAAACTGATAGAAGAGTATGTAAAAGGATGAATATAGCAGGATAAGTCCTAATATTCATTATGGGGTTTTTGCATAAAGAACGTATTCAATGAAAAATAATTTGTTGAACCTGCTGTTCTGAGCCAGTCAGTAGTCTGTGAAACATTTTTAGTGAATAGCTAAGTGCAAGTTGCATTTTAACAGTAGAAAAGGAAATACTAAATTTTATTCTTATGGCAAGGAGAGGGTCAATTTTATACTTTGGGGTCTATGTATTTTTTTTTTGTATGTTGTACAATAAAAACTGTGAGAAATTTTAATCCAAACAGAGATTATATATCTAACTTAAAAAAAATGTCTATGAACAATAAATGCTGGAGAGGGTGTGGAGAAAAGGGGACGCTCTTGCACTGTTTGTGGGAATGTAAGTTCATACAGCTACTCTGGAGATTCATAGTGTGGAGTAGATAGATTCTACTCCACATAGATTCATAGAGTGGGGAGATTCCTTAAAAAACTGGAAATAGAACTGCCAAAAGACCCAGCAATCCTACTGCTGGGCATACACGCTGAGGAAATCAGAATAAAAAGAGACACATATACTCCAATATTCATTGTAGCATTGTTTACAATAGTCAGGACATGGAAGTGACCTAGATGTCCATTGGCAGATGAATGGATAAGAAAGTTGTGCTAAATATACACAATGGAATATTACTCAGCTATTATGAGCACATTTGAGTCAGTTCTAATGAGGTAGATGAAACTGGAGCCTATTATACAGAGTGAAGTAAGTCAGAAAGAAAAACACCAATATAATATATTAATGCGCATATATGGAATTTAGAAACATGGTGATGATGACCCCATATGCAAAACAGCAAAAGAGACACAGATATAAAGAATAGACTTTTGGGGTCGGTGGGAGAAGGCAAGGTTAGGATGATTTGAGAGAATATCACTGAAATCTGTATATTACTGTATGTGAAATAGATGACTAGTCCAGGTTCAATGTATGAAACAGGGCACTCAAAGCCAGTACACTGGGACAGCCCATAGACATGGGATAGGGAGGCAGGTAGAAGAGGGGTTTGGAACAGGAGGACTCACGTGCCCTATGGTTGATTCATGTCAATGTATGGCAAAACCCACCACAATGCTGTAAAGTAATTAGCTTCCAATCAAAATAAATAAATTAGGTAAAAAAGAATAATAATAAAAAGAAAATACTTGTCTTTAGTATTTAATGTGAAATGAATATGGCATATGTCATATCTACGTATATATATATATATATATGCCAAGAAAATGGACAGCCTTAGA
>SJYF01000621.1:23378-39532 GCA_006410515.1 Procapra przewalskii | reverse complement strand
TTATATAATAAATATATATTATATATATATTTTTGGAGCTTTTTTGAACTCAGAAGTTTTTGTTTTTGAAGGTTTTTGAAAATATCTTTTTGCTCAGTCCACAGTTAAGTAACATACAGTAGTAGAAAGGAATGCTTGTGATACTTGGTTTGAATGATAGTGCATCCTGATCTATTAAGAGCACTACACATTTTCAGTTCAGTTCAGTTCAGTCGCTCAGTCACGTCTGACCCTTTTCGACCCCATGAACTGCAGCACGCCAGGCCTCCCTGTCCATCACCAACATCCAGAGTCTACCCAAACCCATGTCCATCGAGTCAGTGATGCCATCCAACCATCTCACCCTCTGTCGTCCCCTTCTCCTCCTGCCCTCAATCTTTCCCAGCATCAGTCTTTTCAAATGAGTCAGTTCTTCGCATCAGGTGGCAGAAGCATAGTGTGTGTTTTAATTTGGAAAATGTGTATTGACCTCAGGTTGTCATTTTTGTTAGGTTCGGTGAGGACATTTTTCTAATCTTTTATAAAGATGAGCACCTGGAAAATCAGTGTTAGCTTAAATTATAGTTTAGGTTGAAATGCAAAGCCAGTTAGGAAGGCAGCTCCTTGTGAACTAATAATATTAAGTGTTAGTACTAGAGCAAATAATCACTCCAGGAATTCAGACTTCTCTTCTGTAATCCTGGGAAAGCCACAGAAGGCTGAATGATGTAGGGGAAAGGACAGTGAATCAGGAGCTGTGCCATGCCAGAGACTACCCTTGTGACCTTGGGCAAATAATTCAACTTTTCTGAGTCTCACTTCTCTTTAAACACAATGTGAACTGCCGCATTACTAAGTTATACTGATTATTAGTGTATTCCTGTTGAGCTGTATCTACTGTTTTGAAGTGTACAGGGAATAAGCATTCGCCCATTTGCTGGGATGTTTAATCTATTTATTTCTTTTGATTTGCCTTAGAATATAAAAGTTAGTGGAGTAGTTTGAATTTAAATAGTACTGTTTGTTTTTAGAAATTTAAATTTGTTCTTGTGTTAAATCCTTAGTTTTCATATTATGCATGTATTCTATGTAGATTTGCCTACGTATTAACAAAGATAGGACGGAAACTTCAGTTCAGTCGCTCAGTCATGTCCAGCTCTAGTAGCTGCCAAAAAGGGCATTGGCTTTATTGCTGAGGAGCAGAGACTGATCCTGGAGGCCCTTCATTTCCAGGCAAGTAGTAGACACTGGGGTTCATTTTACAGCACCTGCAGTGTAGGTCTTCTCCACATTTTGCAGCCAAGGGAACTTTAAGGTCAGCAAATGCTCTTTGTGCCTTGCATATCTGTGCTTTCCTCATAGCTCAGTTGGTAAAGAATCCACCTGCAATGCAGGAGACTCCAGTTTGATTCCTGAGTTGGGAAGATCCACTGGAGAAGGGATAGGTTACTCACTCCATAGGTTATTCTTGGGCTTCCCTGGTGGCTTAGCTGGTAAAGAATCTGCCTATAATATGTGAGACATGGGTTTGATCCCTAGGTTGGGAAGATTTCCTGGAGAAGGGAATGACTACCCACTCCAGTATTCTGGCCTGGAGAATTCCATGAACTATACAGTCCATGGGGTAGCAGAGTCAGACACGACTGAGGGACAGACTTTCACTTCACTGTTGCTGGACTTGAATTACCAGCAGCATGTGTATCTCTTTGCTTAAGGACTTTTTCTATTAAAAGCAGCTGTTAGGCTGCAGTTCTGTGTAATGGCAATCCAGAAGTGTCTACATGCTTAAGAATTAATGTTACCTTAAAAACATCCCTCATTCAAAGAGTGCTGGCAGTTGGTGAATAAATACCCCTGACCTCTTGTCTCCTGAACTGTGAGAAGTACATTACTGTTGTTTATAAGCCACCCACTTTATGGCATTTTGTTATAGTAACCTGAACTGACAAGACAGCCCCAAAGCAGGAAAATCCCTGATGCAGAGGTTCTTAATCTGCAGCTTATGGGTTCCCTGAGATAGCATGTGGGTTTATAAATTTTGTTCTTATGAGACACATCATAGCTTTCCTCAGCTTCTTAAAGAGTCTGTGACCTCCTGAAGGTTAAGAACAACTGCTTTAGGCTATAATGTTTTATTGAGATTGACACAAAACTGTCATCCTTGGTAGACTGTGATGACCAACTTCATTTTTCTCAACGTTTCTCATAGTCTATCTATAGAATCAGACAAATGAGTCAAGGAATATTTATTGCAGCTGGTGGAACCACTGATATTATCTCAACCAGATCTATCATTTGAAAAAGGAGGAGACTGGACTCAAATTACTATAAGATAATCTGAATATAGTTGTTTATTTTATTTATGAAAGTTTTTATTTTTATAGCTTTATTTACAGTTCAAATCTATTCAGATTACAGTGTGATTGTATTTCTTTCCACTGGGTTTGTTAAGCTATATACTTATGTTCTTGTTGTTGTTCAGTTGTTCAGTCATGTCTGACTCATTGTGACTCCATGGAAGCATGCTAGATTTCCCTGTCATTCATTATTTCCCAGTTTGCCAAAATGCATGTCCACTGAGTCAGTGATTCCATCTTAACCATCTCGTCCTCTGTTGCCTCCTTCACCCTGTAACTTCAATATTTCCTGGCATCAGGGTCTATTCCAATGAGTCAGCTCTTCACATTAGGAGGCCAAATTATTGGAGCTTCAGCTTTAGCATCAATCCTTCCAATGAATATTCAGGGTTGATTTCCTTTAGGACTGACTGTTTAGAGGTTATATTCTAAACTACTTTATTCTGAACTTAAGCTATCGTGCCCCAGATAAAATTTACTGTATACCCTTCACATAAACATATAGGACTTTAAACATTTTCCTTTGGCCAAAAGTGATTATGTTTCTTCCATTTAAACATATGTTTTAGAAAAGTTTACAGGCCTAAAAAAAGGTTAAAATCACATTTTAAAATTCCTCTTGCTTCCCACCCCCCAGCAAATTTACATATTATAATTAGAGACAATATGATGAAAGGAATTTGAATGAAGAACATTGCTTTACAAGAAACTGTTTTAAGAATACCTCATTTGCACAGAGTTAAAAATATTTTAAAATCTGCATAAAAAGAATACTGGTTTTTATTAAATAAACAATGTATTTTGTCCAAGTAATATGAATCTGTGTGTTAGTTGATCAGTTGTGTTCAACTCTTTGTGATCCCATGGACTCTAGCCCACCAGGCTCCTTTGTCCATGAAATTCTCCAGGCAAGACTTACTGGAGTGGGTTGCCATTTCCTTCTCCAGGGGATCTTCCTGACTCAGGGATAGAACCTGGGTCTCCTGCATTGCAGTCAGATTCTTCACCATCTGAGCTGCAGGGAAGTCCCTATGTAATCCGTAATTCACACTAAAACTATGTGATGTGGGTTTTAGTTTTTCCATTTTAAAGAAGGGGAAACTAGTTGCACATATGTAACTTGGCAAGATGAATGAATTGTAAACACTAGATTAGAGGCAGGATTGGAACACAGGCTTGACTACTCTTTCCACTCTATCACACTACTTTCTTCCTGTCAGGAAGGAAGAAAAAGGCTGTTTTCCAGAGGTTGCTATGCGAGATCCTCATAACAGAAGTCACTATTTACTGATAAATTACTTATCCTTTTATTGCCTCTTTGAGATACATATCAGTTATTCTTTTCAGCTGCAGAATGAAACAAATTCACTTAAACAGTAAAAAATATAGTGAAACAGTGACAGTATAATTTGCAAAAACTTTGGAAAATTCAGTTTATAGACATATGAACAATTCAAACACAGATGATATTTCAATGTAAAGACATACAAAGTAAAGAGAAAATTTTCAAACCTTCTTATTTCCTGTAAAGTAAGGTATGTTTGAAAAAGAAATAAGAATACCTGGAGACCCGGGTTTGATTCCTGGGTGGGGAAGATCCCCTGGAGAAGGAAATGGCAATCCGCTACACTATTCTTGCCTGGAGAATCCCATGGATGGAGAAGCCTAATAGGTTACAGTCCACAGGGTCGCCAAGAGTCGGACACGACTGAGCGACTTCACCTTCACCTTCACCTTCACCTTCAAATTTAAGAGAAATGGATGAGGTCCCCACACTTCACAGTCTTTATAAGACCAATGAGATCAACTGCCAAATAAAAATACCAATCAGTCATTTTTTATAAAGATTTAAAAGAAACAGTGTAATTGTGGTTGGGTAAAGGAGAGGGTTTTACATATTCAATCAACAGACATTCATTACTACATGTCTGGCTCTGTATTAACCTCTGGGGACTTAGTGGTAAACAGGAGAAAGGACAGAAACAGCCCATGTCTTTCCAGAAACTATGTTCCTGAGTGGGAATACTAGAGGCCAGACAATGAGGTACCATCATGTGTGCTAAGTGTTAATGCCAGCAGAGAGTGCTCGATGCTGTGGAAATTGATGGGAGGCCACTGAATTCACGTTGGTTAAATTGGGCAGTCAGCCAAGTAAACACGGGCCAAATGTGTAAAGGAGTCATCCAATGAGAAGGAATGGCATTGACGAAGCCTATAGATAAAAACATAGCATGACATGTTAAAGTGCCAAAAGGGGTTCAGTATGTCTAGAGTGAAGAGTGAGAGTGGGGTGGCATCGAGGATGAGAAAGTGGCAAGATCTCAGGTGGTTTAAAGATATTAGCATCCCCCACTTTTACCCTGAAGCTGTCATTTCACACTATATCCAGCGTCCATATCCCAAATTATAAGACTTCATAGATGATATCATAAGAACTATACTGAACATCGACTGAATAGTTGAAAAATGTTATGCTTTGGGGAAATTTCATGCAATATTTTCTAAATTTGATATCTGATTTCTTTTATGTTTCAAAGTCACCTTTTTATTTAACTTTCAAGCTTTTCCATAAATACCTGACAAACCTGAGGATTCTAGGTACCATGTCCATTGGAACCATTGGGTTAGATGAAACCATATGACTGATGAAAGACTAGATAGAAAGTCTTGCAAAGATGTTAAGCCATTTTTGTTCGAGAGGCCATGGGAAACCCTGGCAAGTTTTCAACAGAGGAGGAACTTTTCAGAATGGCACTTTAGAAATATTATTCTGGCTGCAGTGTGCAGAATGTGTTGAAGGGGAGTTAAAAGAATGTGTCACAGTAGGGATTGAAATAAAGGGTGTTAGAGGCTTGTTGCAAATTCGCAGGGGAGAGTTGATTGGACCCTAGACTAGTGCAAAGTTATGACAAAGGGTAGAATTATAACTCCGTAGGATAGTGGTAAGATGAGGTGCTAGTGATTTAGACTGAAATCTTTGGTCCTCGGAAAAAGTTCTTATTATCTGACACTTTGGTGGTGTCATTCATTATACCTGGTAAAGCTTGTGAATTTATACCCCATGTCAGAATGAGATGAATAAAAAAAAGTTGATTGAAAAACAGTTTGCAGGTCTTTAGTCAACGGACCCACTGGTCCATTTGAACATGTATGTAGGCAGACTGTTGCCTTTAGGACTTCAAAAGTGAGTTGTTGGCCTAGTGGAGACTTGGGCCAAATGTTCCCCATCTTCCTCAAGTGTTAAATGTCTACCAAGAAGTAAATACTCTTTGTTTCCCTTTTTCTGTTGTAAAACATAACAAACCAGATAATGTCTGCTTTCCAATTTGGTGCTATAATGCATCATTCATTCATAACAGCAACTCCCAGGCAATGTAGCTGCAGTTTTACTTTTTACTTTGAATAAATGGATGTTAGCTACAAAGAATGACGATATATGCCACCCTAAATTTGCTACTTTGGCATAAGGTTTACTCTGAGCCAAAAGATTACTTTGGACATTAAAAAAAAAAGAAGAAGAAGAAGAAGAAGAGGAAGATGCAAGAAGGGCATTCCAATCTCCTCTTTTATTCCAGAAAGCAGGAGATAAAAACTCCTATATGAAAGATGTGCTTCTTGAACAGCAGAAATAAACATTTTTTTACAGAGTCAAAGCTGTGAGAATTCTGTATGAACAGATCCTGTTAAAATAATTAGTCTTCTTTTAGCCTCTCCATAAATTTTAGTACTTTTCCACGATTGTCTTTTTTTGTTCAACCTGATGTAAAGTATGTAGGTTTTGCCATTTCTTTGAGTCTTCTTTTTGGTATGAGGCTCTTGTGTCACATAAAATTTATACAAATTTGTATGCTTTTCTCTTGTTAATCTGTTTTCAGTTCACTTCAGTTCAGTTCAGTCTCTCAGTCATGTCCGACTTTGTGATCCCATGAATTGCAGCATGCCTGGACTCCCTGTCCATCACCTACTCCCGGAGTTCACTCAGACTCACGTCCATTGAGTCAGCGATGCCATCCAACCATCTTATCTTCTGTCGTTCCCTTCTCCTCCTGCCTCCAATCCCTCCCAGCATCAGAGTGTTCCAATGAGTCAACTCTTCCCATGAGGTGGCCAAAGTACTGGAGTTTCTGCTTTAGCATCAGTCCTTCCAAAGAAATCTCAGGGCTGATCTCCCTCAGAATGGACTGGTTGGATCTCCTTGCAGTCCAAGGGACTCTCAAGAGTCTTCTCAAACACCACAGTTCAAAAGCATTAGATCTTCAGCGCTCAGCCTTCTTCACAGTCCAACTCTCAAATTCATACATGACTACTGGAAAAACCATACCCTAGACGGACCTTAGTTGGCAAAGTAATGTCTCTGCTTTTGAATATGCTATCTAGGTTGGTCATAACTTTTCTTCCAAGGAGTAAGCATCTTTTAATTTCATGGCTGCAGCCACCATCTGCAGTGATTTTGGAGCCCCCCAAAATAAAGTCTGACACTGTTTCTCCATCTACTTCCCATGAAGTGATGGGACTGGATGCCATGATCTTCGTTTTCTGAATGTTGAGCTTTAAGCCAACTTTTTCACTCTCCTTTTTCAGTTTCATCAAGAGGCTTCTTATTTCCCCTTTACTTTCTGCCATAAGGGTGGTGGCATCTGCATATCTGAGGTTATTGATATTCTTCCCGGCAATCTTGATTCCAGCTTGTGATTTTTCCAGTCAGATTAATTCTCAGGCCCAGCTTAAAAACCCTAAGTATGAAGAAGTAAAAATTTGCCTCTTCCATAGTTATGCACCATGTCTGCATTTTTTTTCAATTTGTCAACGAATAACAATTTCTATGATGTAAATAATTATATAAGTGCTTGAGGCTCAGAAAATTGTAAGCAAAACTTATTTTAAAATATAGTTTTTGAGTGAACAGCCCTCTGTTGCAAATGATATCAGTTACAAAATAATTTCAAATCTTGCTCCCTGCACTATCAATGATTATGATTTTTGGGGAAAGATAGAATTGTACATAAAACAAAAAGATCAATAAATATTTTATTAAAAACCTTGACACTGAAANNNNAAAACTTTTGGAGTCAGTTTTCTTTACTGGAAGTAGAGGTGTATGTGATAGCATTAATTTATTATGACAATATTTTGCATGTGATTAACCAAAATGGTAAATTTTAAACTATCTCTTAATTTGATTTTTAGAGGTTATAGGAAAATGGTTATGATACACATACATATGAAGTGTTTTCAAACAAATATACAAACCTTTTCAACAAACAAAAATAATGAAAAAAAAAATCTTTGTGGTTAGTATGCACATTGGACTTAACCTCCTGGTGCTCCTACATGGGAAGGTGACTTAGAGCAACTGAAATGGTTGCTCTGTGAACTTCAGTTTTGTCATTTGTAAAACAGAAGCAATGTGTCTTTTTTTTTTTTTTTGAGAAGAGTTATCATTTTATTGAAAGGCAATATGAAATGAAGAAACAAGTTGCAAACACGTAGATGATGGAGGATATATATTTGAAAGAACATGTGGATCCTGTTGAATAAATTAAGTGCTAGGGCAAGGAGTGGGGTTTCCTAAGTGACTCAGATGGTAAAGAATCTGCCTACAATGTGGGAGATCCAGGTTCAATCCCTGGGTCAGGAAGATCCCCTGGAGAAGGGAATGGCTACCCACTCCAGTTTTCTTCCTGGAGAATTCCATGGACAGAGGAGCCTGGTAGGCTGCAATCCATGGGGTTTCAAAGAGTCAGGTTGTGACTGAGTGACTGACACTAGGGTATAATCAAGAAGAAAAGTTCAGGGCAAAATTACACCTAGCGTTAGTTGAATTCATTTTCCCCAAGATTTTTTTCAGGTGTCCCTTGTAGCTCAGCTGGTAAAGAATCCATCTGCACTGCAGGAAAACTGGGTTCAATCCCTGGGTTGGGAAGATCCCCTGGATTCTTGGTTGGAGAATTCCATGGACAGAGGAGGATGACGGGAAACCGTCCATGACGTCACAAAGAGTTGGAAACAAATGAGCAACTAAGCACAGCACACACAGATTCTTCTCAGTTGCATATGTTCACTGCTCACTGTCCCCACTTTCTCTTCAGTCAGTTCAGTTTAGTTGCTCAGTCATGTCCCACTCTTTGTGACCCCATGAATTGCAGCATGCCAGGCCTCCCTGTCCATCATCAACTCCTAGAGTTCACTCAAACTCATATCCATTGAGTCGGTGATGCCGTCCAGCCATCTTATCCTCTGTTGTCCCCTTCTCCTCCTGCCCCCAATCCCTCTCAGCATCAGAGTCTTTTTCCAATGAGTCAACTGTTTCTATGATGTGGCCAAAGTACTGGAGTTTCAGCTTTGGCATCATTCCTTCCAAAGAACACCCAGGGCTGATCTCCTTTAGAATGGACTGGTTGTATCTCCTTGCAGTCCGAGGGACTCTCAAGAGTCTTCTCCCACACCACAGTTCAAAAGCATCAATTCTTTGGCGCTCAGCTTTCTTCACAGTCCAACTCTTACATCCATACATGATTACTGGAAAAACCATAGCCTTGACTAGACAGACCTTTGTTGGCAAATTCATGTCTGTGCTTTTTAATATGCTGTCTAGTTAATTGGCTTCTAATGCTCATTGCCTTGCCTCTTTCATAGAAGTGAAACTGTCTTAATATTCCTTTTAACTCTGTGATTTAAAATGTAATCCCTGTGATCCTGTCTTACACTAGAGAAGCAAAACAGAAATGCTCTTATCTACTACATAATAAGACAGGAAAATATCCTCAGCATTTAAGAGAAAATTTAAGTAACCTGGATCAAAATAGCCCAAGTCACTACCAATATGTTTAGTATTTTTGAATCAGGAAATTGAACTAAGCAATTTGAAAATTTGATATTTTTATTGAATTTATTTATTATGCAAGCAATTTCTTCTGAACTTTCTTCTTAACTTAAATAACTCACACAAGTCAGAAAATCAGAAATAGCCATCATGTCTTCAAGCAGTTCTTTATACACTTGCCCAGAAGGTAAGCTGTAGGAAGCTGTGGGAAATTAAATTGGAAAAAAAGTTCAGGCCATTTCGTGAAGGGTAAGAAAGTGAGGGTGAGAAATTTATTCTGTAGGCAATGGGGAGTCTTTGAAGGTTTCTTAGGAAGAAAATAACTTATTCTGAACTGTAGAAGATTAATTTGACGTTGGCGTGTAGAATTCATTGGATGGGAAAGCAACAGGAGTTAAACATTTTTTTTATAGTCCAAGTGAGAAGCAATGAGTATTTGAACACAGACGGTGGTGGTGGGAGAGACTGTGGCAAGACACATCACTTAAGCTGAGTGAATAGCGTGGGATGCCTAATTAGATATGAGAAATGTGGGAAGGGCAGGAGTCAGATTTTACCTGGCTAGGGGTGTAAGGTGATGCTTAGGATCCATATTGAAAACTGCAGTGGCATCTGGATTCCAAGTTTTTGGACTGCTAAGTTGTTCCTAGCTGCAGCTGAGTCAGCCTATGTCTAGTGGTGTCAGTGGTGAAGAGGGTTCAGCTTGCCTGTGGAAGGCCCTCACCTACTTCATGGCACTTCCCAGGATGGGAGTGAGCATGCTGAATGTCTTTCTAAAGTTGCACCACAGAGAGAAGAGACCTGAGTTCATTGCCTACCCCTTCCAAGCCCTTTCCCTGGGGAGATGGTAACCATACTCTATTCCATAACCCTTGTGTGAATTCAGTTCCAACTGGCTATATATTTGAGCAGAGAAAACCTGGGCTACTGCCCAGAGAAGACAATGGCACCCACTCCAGTACTCTTGCCTGGAATATCCCATGGACGGAGGAGCCTGGTAGGCTGCAGTCCATGGGGTCGCTGAGAGTTAGACATGACTCAGTGATTCCACTTTCACTTTTCACTTTCATGCATTGGAGAAGGAAATGGCAACCCACTCCACTGTACTTGCCTGGAGAATCCCATGGATGGGCGAGCCTGGTGGGCTGCCGTCTATGGGGTTGCACAGAGTCGGACACAACTGAAGCAGCTTAGCAGGGCCACTACCCAGTGAGGACTACTGCACTTGTTTGGATAATTAATCTGCATAAATGGACCAGAAAAGTATACAGGACCTTAAGCTCACCATCTTATTTCCAGTGATGATTATTATACTTGATGACCATTATGCTGATCTGGCCTCGCTTTGCTTATGAGAGGTGGTGGCTTAAATAAATAAATTATTCATGAAAAATTATGCTTGAATTGGAAAGGAAAAAAAGAAGTAGTAAAGAAATATTTAAATTCTATTAAACTACACTTGTTAAGAAAAAGCACTTTGTAAATTTAAATAAAAGGCCTTAATTACCCAGAAAACCATGATGGTGTTATCACTCACTTTGAGCCAGATAACCTGGAGTGTGAAGCCAAGTGGGCCTCAGGAAGCATCACTATGAACAGAGGTAGTGGAGGTGATAGAATTCCAGTTGAGCTATTTCAAATCCTAAAAGAAAATGCTGTGAAAGTGCTGCACTCAGTAGGCTAGCAAATTTGAACTCAGCAGTTGCCACAGGACAGAGAAAATGTCAGTTTTCAATCTAATTCCAAAGAAGGGCAACGCCAAAGAATGTTCAGACTACCACACAATTGCACTCATTTCACATACTAGCAAAGTAATTATCAAAATTCTCCAAGCTAGGCTCCAACAGTATGTGAACAAAGAACTTCCAGATGAAGTTCAACAAGTTGATTTTAGAAAAGGCAGAGGAACCAGAGATCAAATTGCCAACATCTGTTGGACCATAGAAAAAGCATTGGAATTCCAGAAAAACACCTGCTTCATCTGCACTAAAGCCTTTGACTGTGTGGATCACAACAAACTGTGGAAAATTCTTAAAGAGGTGTGAGTACCAGACTACATTACCTGCCTCGTGAGAAGCCTGTATGCAGGTCAAGAAGCAACAGAACCAGACATGGAACAATGGACTGCTTCCAAATTGGGAAAGGAGTATGTTAACATTGTTTATTGTCACCCTGCTTATTCAACTTCTATGCAGAGTACATCAGGAGAAATGCTGGGCTGGATGAAGCTCAAGCTGGATTCAAGATTGCTGGAAGAAATATCAATAACCTCAGATATGCAGATGACTCCACCCTAATGTCAGAAAGTGAAGAGGAACTAAGAAGCCTCTTGATGAAGGTGAAAGAAGAGAGTGAAAAAGCTGGCTTAAAACTCAACCTTCTAAAAACTGAAATCATGGCATCTGGTCCCATCACTTTATGGCAAATAGATGTGGAAACAATAGAAACAGTGACAGACTTTATTTTGTTGGACTCCTAAATCACTATAGATGGTGACTGCAGCCATGAAATTAAAAGACACTTACTCCTTGGAAGAAAAGCTATGACCATTAGAAAGATAGTAATGATGACCCTCTATGTGAGATAACAGAAGAGACACAGAGGTATAGAACGGACTTTTGGACTCTGAGGGAGAGGGAGAGGGTGGGTTGGTTTGGGAGAATGGCATAAAAACATGTATACTATCATGTAAAAAAAAATAAATAAATAAATTTAAAAAAAAAAGAAAAGAAAAGCTATGACCAACCTAGACAGCATGTTAAAAAGCAGAGACATTACTTTGCAGACAAAGGTCTGTATAGTCAAAGAGTTGGTTTTTCCAGTAATCATATATGGATATGAGAGTTAGATCATAAAGAAGGCTGAGTGCCAAAGAACTGATGCTTTTAAATTGTGATTCTGGAGAAGACTCTTGAGAGTCCCCTGTACTGCAAGGAGATCAAATCAGTTAACCCTAACCAAACCAGTCATTCATTTGAAGGACTGATGCTGAGGCTCCAATACTTTGGCCACCCAATGCGAAGAGATGACTCACTGGAAAAGACCCTGATGCTGGGAAAGACTGAAGGCAGGAGGAGAAGGGGGAGACAGAGGATGAGACGGTTGAAGGTCATTATTGACTCAATGGACATGAGTTTGAGCAAACTCAGGGAAATAGTGAAAGCAGGGAAGCCTGGCATGGGGCTACAGAGTCAGACACAACCGAGAGACTGAACAACAAATAAATTTGTATCAAGTCCATAACAATCATATCCCAGGGTAATAATAGAAACTGCTATTTTCTTTTCAGGGAAACACTGTGTCAGATATGTGCTGTATAGCATATTCTGTATAAGTCTTAAATATCTCTTAAAGGTAAATATGATTATTTTAATTTTAAAAATTAAGAACAAAGCTCCTAGATGTGAAGAAAATTTCCCAAGCATTATCGGCTTGTTAGTGATTGAACACAGAAAGATCTTTTCTCTCTCTGAGCTCTACGTGATCTCTCTTGAAAGACATATACATTTGTAACCTGTAATTAAAAAAAAAAAACAACAAACATTATAATCACGGAGCTAACTATGCTAAATTATTAGCATTTTGCTCATGTTATGACAAGCTGTGCTAAATCATTCACAGGTTAAAAATGACATAGCACATATATATGTAAACAATGTTTGTTTCAGGTTTTTTTTTCTTTAAGAATTAGATCCATTGAATGCCTCTCAGTTCACGATTTTAAGTTCTATTTCTCCTGCAAACACCCAGCAAATAGTTTCATTTTTCTTAGTTTACTGATGAAAAAACTGAAGTCTTATGGTAAAGTAACTTGCTTAAAATGCTATAGACAGTGCCAAAGCTGGAGCTAATTTGGCTTGAGATGGTATCTTTTAAAAATACTACACCACACTGTTTTTTAAATCTTTTAAAACTCTAAAAATGGACAAATATTCCAAATTACAAAAAAGAGGAAAATTTGAATCCCAAAAACTAAAGTTCATAAGCTCAATATTGATCCAGACATTGAAACTGATTATCAAATAGCTTAGGAACAGTTATAAAAGAAAGAAGGAACCATTAAAGACGAACTTCATTTCAGTTCAGTTCAGTCACTCAGTTGTGTCCGATTCTTTGCGACACCATGAATTGCAGCACGCCAGGCCTCCCTGTCCATCACCATCTCCCGGAGTTCACTCAGATTCACGTTCATCGAGTCAGTAATGCCATCCAGCCATCTCATCCTCTGTCGTCCCCTTCTCCTCCTGCCCTCAATCTTTCCCAGCATCAGGGACTTTTCAAATGAGTCAGCTCTTCGCATAAGGTGGCCAAAGTATTGGAGTTTCAGCTTCAACATCAGTCCTTCCAATGAACACCCAGGACTGATCTCCTTTAGGATGGCCTAGTTGGATTTTCTTGCAGGCGAAGGGACTCTCAAGAGTTTTCTCCATCACTACAGTTCAAAACCACCAATTCTTCCTTGCTCAGCTTTCTTTATAGTCCAACTCTCACATTCATACATGACTACTGGAAAAACCATAGCCTTGACTAGACGGGCCTTTGTTGACAAAGTAATGTCTCTGCGTTTGAACATGCTGTCTAGGTTGGTCATAACTTTCCCTCCAAGGAGTAAGCATCTTTTAATTTCATGGCTACAATCACTATCTGCAGTTATCTTAGAGCCCCCCAAAAATAAAGTGAGCCACTCTTTCCACTGTTTTCCCATCTATTTGCCATGAAGTGATGGGACCAGAGCCATGATCTTTGTTTCCTAAATGTTGAACTTTAAGCCAACTTTTTCATGTAAAAAGAAGCTTTTTAGTTCCTCTTTACTTTCTGCCATAAGGGTGGTGTCATCTGCATATCTGAGGTTATTGATTTCTCCCGGCAATTTTGATTCCAGCTTGTGCTTCTTCCAGCCCAGCGTTTCTCATGATGTACTCTGCATATAAGTTGAATAAGCAGGGTGACAATATACAGCTTTGATGTATTCCTTTTTCTATTTGAAACCAGACTGTTGTTCCATGTCCAGTTCTAACTGTTGCCTCCTGACCTACACAGAAGTTTCTCAAGAGGCAAGTCAGGTGGTCTGGTATTCCCATCTCCTTCAGAATTTTCCACAGTTTATTATAGGCTTCTGCAAAATAGGTAATGATAAATCTGGTTTCACAAAAACAGTATTGTATACTGGTTAAAGAGATGAATGCTATAGACAGTATACAATTTTTTACATATTATACAGTTATGGAAAAGATAATAACAAACAGACTTACTTATGACAAAATTGGCTGAATTTATATTCAGAACATATAGCAATTAAGTTCAATGTCTTCTTGTGAATTCTCCAGTGCTGGGTCCAATAATTCTAGTCTGGTCCTCTTCTGTGACATTTTAAACTAAAGCAGTAATTCTCAATGTTTTTAAGTTTGTGGCATACTTTCCAATCTAGAATTTTAATACTATGATTGAATAATTGACAACCATAGTTACTGGGTTTTTCTCTTGGTCACCATTTCTCCTAGTTCCTTATTAGAGTAGTCTTACCGGAACAGACAGTTTAATGTCTTAGCTACATTCTACTTTCACATTCATGTGTGAGGCAACATTTTTGTGTGTTCTGGTTCCCTGGTGACTGCTTGATATTACGTTATACCTCTTAACACTGCATGAAAATGTGTACATGCTTTTTCAGTTCTGCTTTCTCAGCTTGATGCTCCATATAACAGAGCATATAGCAATGTATAATGCATATATTATATACAATTAACTAGACATTATACATATATCTTAACACAGAGCTGTTTTCAGCCTGTTTGGTGCAAAAACAAACTTTTAGTGATCAACATTTTTGGTGTCACAGTTATGAAAACTTCATGGTACACTGGTATAGCAAGGATTATTGATTGAGAACTACTGATCTATAAAATAGGTGAGGTTACAGAATAGAATGTACATTTATAGGCAGCAGAAGATAATAGAGCTACTTAAAATTCTTCAGTGAGGGGAGCAAATTATTGGTTCTCAACTTATGCACACACGCACATACCAAACAAAATTTAAATTATTTAGATACTGGATGGGTTATAAGCTAGTTATGTGAACAACTGCCCGTTAAAATATAGTGTAACATGAATTTCTATTACTGGAAGTAGAAGTCTCAATCAACTGATAAACCTCATATGCCATAGGGATTTGATTTAAGGTATGTGCTTTAGCTGAAATGTCAGCAAGTTGAAAATATGCTAGGTGAAAGAGCCACAAATGCAAGCTATATATGTAATTTTAAATTTTCTAGTAGCCATATTAAAAGGTTGAAAGAAACAGATGAATTAACTTTAGGTATGTATTTTATTTAATGTAATGAACAGAGGAGCCTGATGGGCTACAGTCCGTGGAGTTGCAAGAGTTGGACAAAACTTAGCAACTAAACAATTAAGAGTTCCAAATCTGGTGTGAATTGTAAACTAACAGCACCTCTCAAGTTTGACCAATCATATTTCAATGCTCAGTAACTATCTTTTATCTAGTGCAAACTGTCACCTGAAAGAGAAATACACAACGTAAGAGTTGTGAGTTTCAGTTTTATTCAGGAAGCTTACTGAGAACTATAGACTGGGAAACAGTCTCTCAGCCCTGAAGAATTGCTCTGAAGAGGTAGGTGAAGAACCAATATATATAAATAAACATTTAAGTCTTTACCAGCTAAAAATTTCTCAAATCAAAAACAATACCAGTTTCAGAAAAAAGAGAAACAGAAACACAAATGAAGCACAAACTATACATTAATAATACGTGTTTATAAATTGCCCACTCAGATCACAAGGTTAAGCAAGTAGGGAATGGAACCACATAAATTCTATAAGATAAATGACTATAAGCAGAACAAAGGAGGCAGAATGAGTAGAAACCAGAATTGAAAGAGACACATGTACCCCAATGTTCATTGCAGCACTGTTTATAATAGCCAGGACATGGAAACAACCTAGATGTCCATCAGCAGATGAATGGATAAGAAA
>SJYF01000618.1:935226-946869 GCA_006410515.1 Procapra przewalskii | reverse complement strand
AGGTCCGTCCTGGAGGAGGATGCTGAGCTGGCCCGTGCAGGCGATCAGAGGCCTGGCTACCTGCCTCCCCAAACCTGTGTGCCCTTGCCTGTGTCCTTCATCTCTTCAAGCCTCCCTGTCTTCCATGTCCCATCTTAGGCCCTGGGGGAGGGTGATGTGGAAGGTGTGCTTGCAATGAAGAGGGGCCGTTTCTGCCCACATCTTTTCCTGGCAGTGAGGCTCAGTCACACTGGCTGAGCACCTGCCCAGAACCTGCTGGTTATTCCTGATGTTGAAACCCTGGGTCTCTTTGGGCTTGGAGGCTGACGTAGACCTGGAGATGACTCTCCTCCCATCGTAAGTCTCTCCTCAACACCCAGCACCTCCCCTCCTGTTGCCCCTCATGCCAGGTCTCAGTTGTCAAGAGGTGTTTCAATTTGGTGGATCCCCGTTCGTAAGAAATATTGGCCACACAATCCTACCTGAAATTCTCTTAGGGGTGTACTTTGGATGGTGAAATCTGAGGTTTCTGGGAGGCCTTTTCTTCCTTTTCCTGGATCTAGAAGCTCCGGTGGCCTAGAGGCAGCAGGAAATAGGCCCAGGTGTGTTGTCACATCTTCAAAGGGAAGAAAAAAGGCTGGCTGGTAGAGTGTCATCTGTGCTATTTAGGCTGATCTCAGATAAAAGATGCTTTTGCCTCTGTCTTCAAACAGGTTGGAGTTTCCCATCAGTACTCCTTTTGCGCTCCGCGGAGGGAATTAGAAATAGAAAAGAACACGTTCACTTCCGCCACGTCGTTCTGAGTCTCTTCTTAGTCTTTCCTAAGGAGGAGTTACTGTCCTAGCAACCTCTGACTGCAGAGCAGCGCTTACTTCTTTGCAGGTTCCTGATGGCCAGTGAGTGTGTCTGTCTTGTGACTGGAAGACAGGGCAGTCTTAGGAATCAGCTTATTCTTCTTCCAGGAAGAGAGTCTCACGCCACAGAGGGATGGGCTGCCATTTCACATTTACTCCTGGGTGCTGACACGTGATGTGAGACTGTGCCAACCTAGAATGATTTGTGGGTGTGAATAGATACCTCAAATCCCACAGTTCATCTTTATAGAATGTGCTTTTTGGAGCACATTAGAGTATTTGAAAGCAAAACTTAAAAACTTGTGAAGTGTGGCTAGATCATTGTAAGCTCTATGAACACAAGAAAATAGACAGAAGTCAAAGTGTTGTAAGACTTGCCAATCAGTAGGACCAATAATGGAAAGTCTTCTCGGCCCTGTAGTTCTCTGGTTGTTTTTGTTGTTATTTGCAAGTCATGTCTAACTTATTTGTGACCCTGTGGACTGTAGTCCGCCCTGCTTCTCTGTCCATGCGATTTCCCAGGTAAGAATACTAGAGTGGGTTGCCATTTCCTTCTCTAGGGGATCTTCCTGGCCCAGGGATCGAACTTGCATCTCCTGCATTGCAGGCAGATTCTTTATTGCCCAACCACCAGGGAAACCAGTTCTCTGGTACACTGTACAAAATGTCCGGGAAAACTGTTATTCTGTGCTTTGGAGATGATCCTAGAGAGAGAAAAAGGAGATAGACTCTGTAACTTTCTTCATATACAAAACATAGCATTGATACCAAAATGACCCAGAAATGGCAGGGAGAATCAAACTTTAGACCAATCTACGGTGAATATCAAGGCCAAAATGAAAAATCATAATATCTGTTAGCAAAATGAATTAATCAATGTATCCAGGAATAGGCCCATGATAAAAATCGTAGTCTCGGGTTGCACAATGAGCTTAATGTTGGATATGTTAATAGACAGAAAGTAGAAAGCTGGATATTAAGAAATAGAGTGCAAGGACTTCCCTGGTGGTCCAGAATGCCAATGCCAGGGACAATAGTTTGATCCTTGTTCTGTGAAGATCCCAAATGTAATTATCTCCATGAGTACAGAATCAAATGGTTAATTAAATTCAGACATCATACATCAAGACAAAGTATTTGATAACATCAAGCATCTGTCCCTGCCATAAAATACCTGGGAAACTATATAAGAAAGTTTTTCTTTTAACATAATAAAATTCCTGTGAAAAGAACAATGGTAATGACATTGATAATAACAACGGTAATCATCCCACTTAAGGTGTACCTGCAAATCTTTGAGTGAGGGATAACAGACTGGTTCCAAATAGGAAAAGAAGTACGTCAAGGCTGTATATTGTCACCCTGCTTATTTAACTTATATGCAGAGTACATCATGAGAAACGCTGGCCTGGAAGAAGCACAAGGTGGAATCAAGATTGCTGGGAGAAATATCAAAAACCTCAGATATGCAGATGACACCACCCTTTTGGCAGAAAGTGAAGAAGAACTAAAGAGCCTCCTGATGAAAGTGAAAGAGGGGAGTGAAAAAGTCGGCTTAAAGCTCAACATTCAGAAAACGAAGATCATGGCATCTGGTCCCATCACTTCATGGGTAATAGATGGGGAAACAGTGGAAACAGTGTCAGACTTTATTTTTCTGGGCTCCAAAATCACTGCAGATGGTGACTGCAGCCATGAAATTAAAAGACGCTTACTCCTTGGAAGAATAGTTATGACCAACCTAGACAGCATATTAAAAGTAGAGACATTACTTTGCCAACAAAGGTCCGTCTAGCCAAGGCTATGGTTTTTCCAGTGGTTATGTATGGATGTGAGAGTTGGACTGTGAAGAAAGCTGAGAGCCGAAGAATTGATGCTTTTGAACTGTGGTATTGGAGAAGACTCTTGAGAGTCCCTAGGACTGCAAGGACATCCAACCCATCCATCCTAAAGGAGATCAGTCCTGGGTGTTCATTGGAGGGACTGATGCTGAAGCTGAAGCTCCAATACTTTGGCCACCTGATGTGAAGAGCTGACTCTTTGGAAAAGACTATGATGCTGGGAAGACTGAGGGCAGGAGGAGAAGGGGACGACAGAGGATGAGATGGCTGGATGGCATCTCTGACTCAATGGACATGGGTTTGGGTAGACTCCAGGTATTGGTGATGGACAGGGAGGCCTGGTGTGCTGCGGTTCATGGGGTTGCAAAGAGTTAGACACGACTGAGCAACTGAACTGACTGAATACATGGAGGCCACTGCAACCCCTGAATCCAGTAAAGTGGAGAATAAAATCACCAGCAGATAGTTTTGAAAAGGGACTGATGCTGAAGCTGAAACTCCAGTACTTTGGCCACCTCATGCAAAGAGTTGACTCATTGGAAAAGACTCTGATGCTGGGAGGGATTGGGGGCAGGAGGAGAAGGGGACGACAGAGCATGGGATGGCTGGATGGCATCACGGACTTGATGGACGTGAGTCTGAGTGAACTCCGAGAGATGGTGATGAACAGGGAGGCCTGGCGTGCTGCGATTCATGGGGTCACAGAGAGTCGGACACGACTGAGCGACTGAACTGAACTGAACTGAAAGGTGAAATTTGCTGATGATTTGATTATCAACTCAGAAAATCTGAAGATAAATTATTAGACTGTGAATGATTCTTGAGGAAAAAATTCAACACGCTAAAATAATTCCTACATCCAAGTCCTGGTTAGAAACACTTGAAGAATGAAATTTGTGTTAAGAGTTGGGCTAGCACAGTTACAGTGTTTCTGATTCCAGGTCTGGTCAAAGTCACCAAGAGTCTGTGCATGGGGAAATTATATTCAAGATTCTTGAGAGACAGTGGGAAGTCGCCTTAGATGGAGCAATCTGAGAAAAAAGTCAAAGATGTTTATTAACAATCCAAATAGAATTTTCTTTTGGGGATGGTCTGATGGAAGAATAGTTTACTGATTTCAAAGGCAAGGTTCAGCCAATACACTGTTTTCTTGAAGAAAATCATGGTGGGGACATTTAGTGGGACCTGTGCTAGGCTAAGTCGCTTCGGTAGTGTCAGAGTCTTTGCAACCCTGAGGACTATAGCTTACCAGGCAGGCTCCTCTGTCCGTGGGATTCTCCAGGCAAGAATACTGGAGTAGGTTGCCATTTCCTCCTCCAGGGGAGCTTCCCGACCCAGGGATCACACCCACATTTTTTGCATCTCCTGCACTGGCAGGTGGGCTCTTGACCACCAACGCCACCTAGGAAGCCCTCTGGAGCCACCGAGCTATCTACAGAAGCAGGCTCCTGCTCAGGACACTCTTGGCTGCAGAAGCAGACACACACCCAGGCACGCCAGCTCTGCACATGGCTACAAGGCCACACGTGTGTGGGCGTGATCCCTGCTCCATGGGGGACCAGCCTGACCAGTTCTCATGTATCAGGGATGGTCCTGAAGCTGTAGTTTTCGAGATAAGGGGATCCCAGTGCAGTGATAATTTCCACATCAGAGGAGCTGAATGGTGAGCTCAGAAGCAGTTCCTTGCATAAATGGCTTCCCGCACCACCCATCCCCCCTTCCCCTACACCTTTCCACGGTTACTGTGTTGTCTTTTGGAGAACTCAAGGAAGGATGTTGTCTAATAAATGGAGTTGGACCACTGAACCATATGGAAAAATTAAATTGTGCTAGCAATTCACACCAGACACAAAAGTCAGCTCAGAGTGGGTTGGAAAACTCAGGGTAAAAGGCAAAACCCCAAAAAACCCTCAGATGATAATGTGGTTTCTTTAAAGACAACATAAGGAGAAATTTCTTAAATGGAACACAAATGATCTATGCCTGAAAGGGCTAAAATGGACATTGTGAAGCTATTGGAAGGAAACTCTTTGATTTATCAAAGGACTGGATCTGAGAGTAAAAATGCCAGTCACACAGTTGGAGATATCCTTAAATCCGAAGTATGTATCATTCTCTGGTATGTAAATGTATAAAGAGTGGCCAGAGTTGAATTGAAAAAAGAGCCTACTATTTGTAGGTGGGCAAAAGATTTGAATTGTATCACCATGAAGAAGAAAATAGGAATGGTGAATCCAGTGCCAAGAGGAAAGGTACTCAGCTTCTTTATTGCTCAGTGACAAAGAAAGCCACAGAAAGGGGTGGAAGCACTCCTCCCAGACTGCCGCCAGCTGCCAATAGTTAACAGTTGGCAAGGGCACCGCACCTCGGTCATCTCCACAGACTGCGGGTAAAAAGTTCCTGCATAACCACATGGAGAAGACTAGGGCACCATCTAGCAAGGTTTGGGGACATGTGCCTCGTGACCCTGCAGATGCCACGAGCGCAGGAGAAGTCTTTTCCAGTGGCCACCCTGCCACCTGGACCAGCTCACATGGACTCAGATGAGAATGCTGTGTCACACACCAGAACTGTGGGACTTGTTGCTGGGAAAGGAAGGGGACCTCTGCAGAGCACAGGGCTGGTGCAGGGCCCAGAAAAATTTTCAGCTCCGCTGCCAGCACACACACCTCCTCCCTGGCTCCCCATCCTATTCTTTGCGCAGGGCTGCTGTCCTGACTGAGCTGGGGTCTCTGACCCTGTGTATCCTTCTCTGTCCCCAGAGCCCTCGGTGGTGTTCGCCAAGGAGCAGCCGGCACGCAGTGAAGTAAAGGCCGTGGCGGGAGCCAACACCATGCTGAGCTGCGAGGTGGCCCAGGCCCAGACGGAGGTGACGTGGTACAAGGACGGCAAGAAGCTGAGTTCGAGCTCGAAAGTGCGTGTGGAGGCCACGGGCTGCACCCGGCGGCTGGTGGTGCAGCAGGCGGGCAAGGCGGATGCTGGGGAGTATAGCTGTGAGGCCGGGGGCCAGAAGGTCTCCTTCCACCTGGACGTCACAGGTCAGTCCTGGAGAAGGATGCTGAGCTAGGCCGTGTGCAGAGGATGAAGGGATTGGCTTTTGGTCTCAACAGATGTGTGTACTCGCCGGTAGCCTTTATTTCTTCTCATCTCCATGTCTCCTCTTCATATCATCTTGGCCCTGAAGGATGCACCTTCAGTGAAGAAGGGCCATTTTTGTCCTCCTCTTTGGAGGCAGTGAGACTCAGTCACACTGTCTTAGTGTCTGCCCAGAACCTTCCTTGTGTTCTCAGGGTCCCTGACCCTCCCTGATACTTGGGGGCTGAGGTAGACCTGAGAATATGTGACTTTCCTCCCATGATCTGTCTTTCCTGAGAGTTAGCACATGCCCTCATCTGGTACCTCATGCAAGTTCTTGGGTGTTTCAATTTGATGGATTCCAGATTAGGGGAAATACTGGCCACAAAATCCTACTGGGAATTCTTGCAGGAGTGAGCTTCAGATGATTGAATTTGAGGTTTCTTGGATGCCACTCCTTCCTTTATCTGGATATAGAAGCTCTAGTAGCCTGTACATTGCAAGAAAAAAAAAATGTTTTGTTGTCAGGTCCTTACAAAGGGGGGCTTCCCTGGTGGCTCAGCAGTGAAGAATCTGCCTGCACAGTAGGAGCTGCAGGAGATGTGGGTTTGATCCCGGGTTAGGAAGATCCCCTGGACATGGCAAGCCACTCCAGTATTCTTGCCTGGAGAATCCCACGAACAGAGGAGCCTGATGGGCTACAGTCCAAAGGGTCACAAAGACTTGGACACAAGTGAATGACTTAGCATGCACACACGCCTTACAAAAGGAGGAAAGAAAGGATGGTTGACAGTCACGTGTGCTATTTAGGGTGATCTTCTTAGATCAAATATGATTTTGCATTTGTCTTCAGACAAGTTTGTATGTTGCAGGTCAGTATTCTGCTTGGCATTAGTTGATGAACTTAGAAATGGAAAGGAAAAAATCTCTTCTGCCACATCAGTAGGTGTTGCTGATAAGCAGTTACTGTCCTAGCAGCCTTGACTGGCAAAGCAGCCTTTATTTCCGTGCATTTTCCTCGTGGTCATCGAGTGTCTCTTTCTCGTGGCTGAAATATCAGGCAGTCTGAGAAATCAGGTTATGCTTCTTCTGGGAAGAGAGTCTTCATGCTGAATGGGGTGGCTACCATGCCACATTGACTCCTCGGTGCCAGCATGAGAATTTGAGACCAGGCCAGTGTAGCAGGATGTGTGGGTATATATATACCCCAGATCCCACCATGCATCTCTTAGAATGTGTTTTTTTGGGGAGCACATTAGAAAGTATTTTATGGTAAAACCTTTGAAAAATTGTGATATACGGCTAAATCCTAGGAGATTATGTGAAGGACACATGAAGACAGAGTAAATTTAAAAGAGTGTGTGACTTGTGAATCAGTAGGACCAGTAATGAAAAATATTCTCAGCCCTGTAGTTTTCTAATGAGGTATGAAAAATATTTGAAAAATTGCTATTCCATGCTTATGGAGATGGCCCTAGAGAGAGAAGAATGAGATATCCTCCATAACTCCTTCATGTCCAGAATATAACATCGATACCAAAATCACACTAGAAAGGCAGGGAGAATGAAATTCCAGAAACTCTACGGCAAGTGTCAAGGTAAAAATCACATATTAAATGTTAATAAAAAGAATTCAGCAGTGTATTCACAGGTAGAGATGAGTGGTGAAAGTCATAGCTCAGGATTGCACGTTGTGTCAGCATTGGCATTGTTGACAGGTAGAAAGCTTGACATTGGGTTGAACGCAGAAAGATGTGATCATCTCCATGAGTACAGAATCAAATAGTTGATTGAACTTGAAGGTCATACACTGGGACAAAATGTTTGATAAGATTGAGCATCAGTTTGTGCCATAAAATTCTTAGCAAACTTTATTAAAGAGTTCTTTTTAATGTTATCACACTCCTGCAAAAACAAAAACAACCCCAACAAGAGCATCCCACTTAAAGAGTACTAGATCTTTGACATGAGAGACAGCGTTCAGGCCACCTCTAACCTCTGAGTTGAATAAAGAGGAGAATAAAATCACTGGAAAACTAAAGGTGGAATATGCTGATGATGGAATGATCAACTCAGACAGTCCCAGAGATAAATGGTTAGATTGCATCCGATTCTTGAGTAAGATTAGTGTATTAAAAAAATCGATATGCAGAAATTATTTCTACGTCTTAAGTCCTGGAAAGAAATGCTTGCAAAGTGAAATTTGTGTGAAAGAGTTAGACTGGCAAATTGTATCCTGTTTCTAATTCCAGATCTGATAAAAGTTACTCAGAGGCTGTGTGGGGGACGTTATTCAAGATTCTTGAAACATAGTTAGAGGTTGCAGTATATGGATAGATGTTCGAGGGGAAAATGAAAAATGCTTACTAACAATCAAAATCAAAACCAAATTTCTTTTTTGAGTGGTAGATGGAGGAATAATAGGCAAATCAAAGGCAAGGTATAGCCAATATGTTGTTTTCTTGAAGGAAAACACAGTGGGAGCATTTACTGGGACCTGAAGTCAGGAATTATTGTAAGGCTACAGTTTTTTCAAGATAATGGGATCCCAGTGCAGGATAGTTATCATGTCAGAGGAACAGAATAGTGAGCTCAGAAACAGTTCTTGCATAAAAGGGTTCCTGCACCCACCATCCCCACAGATCCTCTTTATCTTGTTTGTTATTGTGTTGTCTATTTGAGAAATTGAGGAAGGATGTTCTAGTCAAAACATCCCCTGGTTGCTGAACCAGTGAACCACATGGAAAACTTAAAATGTCCTAGCAGTTCACACCACACCCGAAAGTCAACTCATCTTGGGTTAGAAAGCTCAGGGTATAAAAAACCTCAGATGAGAAAGTGGTTTCTTTAAAAACTCAAGGTAAGGAACTATTTCTTAAATAGAACACAGGTGCTCTAAACTCCAAGGGCAGAAATGGGCCTTGTGAGACTATTGGAAGGAGAAAGTTTGGTTTGTCAGAGGACTGGACCTGAGAGTGAAAGTGGCAGTCACTCAGTTGGGAGTATCCTTCAAAGCTCCCTGTTTATCATTCTCTAAATGTCTGAAGAATGGCCCGAGTTGCATCAAGAAAAGACTGAGCTTACTGTTGATAAGTGGGCGAAAGATTTGACTCGTGCACCAGGAAGAAGAAAACAGTAATGGCGAGCCCAGTCCTAAGGGGAAGGTGCTCGGCTTCTTCATTCCTCAGCCAGTGATGAAGAAAGCCGCAGGGAGGTGTGAGCACTCCCCCAGATTGCTGTCAGCCGACGGTGCTAAGGGTGGATGAGGGCGCCGAGCCTCAGCCGTCTCCCCACACTGCAGATGGAAAGTTCCCTGCTGTTAAACAGTATGGAGAAGACTGGGACACCCCTGAGGAAGGATGGGAACATCCGCCTCGAGACCTGGCATTTGTCATGAGCAGGGGGCAAGTCTGTCCCATTTGTCCTGCACCATGGACCGGTTCGCAGGGACCGGTGGGAGAATGTGTGAATTGTGTCACTTGCTGAGAAAGGCAGGGGGTCCTCTGCAGGGCACAGGGCTGGTGCAGAGCCTGAGAAGTCTCCAGCTCCACTGCCCTAAGCCCCTACTCCCAGCTCCCCATCCAGGTCGTCGTTGCGTGGGGCTGCCGTACTGACTGAGACGGGGTCTCTGACCCTGTGTATCCCCCTCTGTCCCCAGAGCCCTCGGTGGTGTTCGCCAAGGAGCAGCCGGCACGCAGTGAGGTGCAGGCCGTGGCGGGGGCGAGTGCCACGCTGAGCTGCGAGGTGACCCAGGCCCAGACGGAGGTGACGTGGTACAAGGACGGCAAGAAGCTGAGTTCAAGCTCGAAAGTGCGCGTGGAGGCCACGGGCCGCGGGCGGCGGCTGGTGGTGCAGCAGGCGGGCAAGGCGGACGCCGGGGAGTACAGCTGCGAGGCTGGGGGCCAGAAGGTCTCCTTCCGCCTGGACGTCACAGGTCAGTCCTTTGAGGTACTTAGTCTTGTTTGGAGACGGTGGTTGAATTGCATTAGACCCTGATGCTCTCTCATTAGAGGTCATCTCTTCAGGCCTCCCATCCTCCTGCCTCCTATTTTCATGCCTGTGACTGTGCCGAGGAAGACAAAATGGAAATGGTGTGTATGAGAGGAAGAGGGACTGTTCTTGAACACCTGTAGTGTTTCCATATAGTAGTGTTTAATCACGCATCCTGAGTGTGATTAAACCTGCCCACGACCCTTGTCCTGTTCCTTGGTGTCCAGGACTGTGGCTCTACTGGATGCTTGAATTCTGAAACAGACTAGTCATGTCACACCTGAGTTATGTGACTGCTTTTTTGGATGTGTGGGTATGCCCTCTCTTAGAACCATATTGGGCTTCTCACTAGTCAGAGACACTTGCATCTCTTTGTATAAGGTTGACTAAACTTTGGGTTATTAATCTTTTCTTTAAGACCCTTATGTACGTTTATGTATAGGAATGCCTAGGAGATATTGTAGGTTCGGTTCCAGGTCACTGTAATAAAGTGAATATGCAGCCCACTCTGGTATTTTTGCCTGGAGAACCCTGTGGATAGAGGAGCCTGGTGGGCTGCTGTCCGTGGGGGTCGCGCAGAGTTGGACACGACTGAAACGACTTAGCATTCGTGCATGCATGCATGATTGCAATAAAGTGACCTAACAGATTTTTTGTTTTTTCAGTGCATATAAAAGTTATGTTTACGCTACACTGCAGTCTGTTAAGTGTTCAATAGCATTATGTTTAAAAATGTACATACTTTAGGCAAAAAATGCTTTGTTGCTAAAAAATGTTAACCATTGTATGAGCCTTCAGTGGGTAGTAGTTACATCAGAGACCACTGATCAAAGATTACCATAGCATATATCTGTTCAGTTCAGTTTCTCATTTATGTCCAACTCTTTGCAACCCCGTGGACTGCAGCACACCTGGCTTCCCTCTCCATCACCAACTCCTGGAGCTTACTCGGACTCAACGTCTGTAGAATTGGTGACACCATCCAACCATCTCATCCTCTGTTGTCCCTTTCTCCTCCTGCCTTCAGTCTTTCCCAGCATCAGAGTCTTTTCAAATGAGTCAGTTTTTTTTGCATCATGTGGCCAAAGTATTGGAGTTTCAGCTTCAGCGTCAGTCCTTCCAATGAATATTCAGGACTGATTTCCTTTAAGATAGTGATGAAAAAGGTTGAAATATTGCAAAGATTACCAAAATATGCCACACAGACATGAAGTGAATAAATGCTGTTGGAAAAATGGCAGTGAAAGATCTGTTTGATACAGAGTTGTCAAAAACCTTCGATTTGTACAAAATGCAATAATATCTGCCAACGTCAACAAAGTGCAATAAAACAAGGTGTGCCTATAGAAGTTATCTGTGCTCTCATTTATAACAAAATCTAGATATGTTTTTGTGCAGTGTTTGTGGGAAATAAAAAAGACAAGAGGACTGGTAGGTATGTTTCTGAGAGATGCACGTGTGAGGTCTGGAATTCATATCTTGTCTTTAGTAAGACCATTCTGTGTCAGAATTCTTCTTGGAGCTTGATTTATAAATTAAAAAATGGAAAGATGTCCATATGTGTGTGGATTTATCTCTGGGCTTTCTCTTTTGTTCCATTGATCTATATTTCTGTCTTTGTGCCAGTACCATACTGTCTTAATGACTGTGGCTTTATAGTAGAGCCTGAAGTCAGGCAAGTTGATTCCTCCAGTTCCATTGTTCTTTCCCAAGATTGCTTTGGCTATTCGAGGTTTTTTGTATTTCCATACAAATCTTGAAATTATTTGTTCTAGTTCTGTGAAAAATACCGCTGGTAGCTTGATGGGGATTGCATTGAATCTGTAGATTGCTTTGGGTAGTATACTCATTTTCACTATATTGACTCTTCCGATCCATGAACATGGTATATTTCTCCATCTATT
>SJYF01000618.1:901744-917690 GCA_006410515.1 Procapra przewalskii | reverse complement strand
CGACATGAATCAGCCATGGGTGCACATGTGTCCCCCCATCCTGAAGCCCCCTCCCACCTCCCTCCCACCCCATGCCTCTGGGTTGTCCCAGAGCCATCGGCTTTGAGTGCCTTGCTTCATGCATCGAACTTGTATTGGTCATCTGTTTTACATATGGTAACATAACATGTTTCAATGCTGTTCTCTCAAATCTTCCCACCCTCACCTTCTCCCACTGAGTCCAAAAGTCTTGTCTTTACATCTGTGTCTTTTGCTACCTTGCATATAGGATTGTTGTTATCATCTTTCTAAATTCCACACACATGCATCAATATACTGTATTGGTGTTTCACTTTCTGACTTACTTCCACTCTGTATAACAGGCTCCAGTTTCATCCACCTAATTAGAACTGACTCAAATACATTCCTTTTTATAGCTGAATAATATTCCATTGTGTGTCTGTACCACATCTTCCTTATCTATTCATCTGCCAGTGGAGATCCAGGTTGCTTCCATGTCCTCAGTTCAGTTCAGTCACTCAGTTGTGTCCAACTCTTTGCCACCCCATGGACTGCAGCACACCAGGCTTCCCTGTCCATCACCAACTCCCAAAGCTTGCTCAAACTCGTGTCCATCGAGTCGGTGATGCCATCCAACCATCTCATCCTCTGTCGTCCCCTTCTCCTCCTGCCTTCAATCTTTCCCAGCATCAGGGTCTTTTCCGATGAGTCAGTTCTTTGCATCAGGTATCCTGGCTATTGTAAACAGTGCTTCAGTGAACATTGGGGTACACGTATCTCTTTCAGTTCTGGTTTCTTCAGTGTTTATGCCCAGCAGCAGTGGGATTGCTGGGTCGTATGGCAGTTCTATTCCCAGTTTTTAAAGGAATCTTCACACTTTGCTCGATAGTGGCTGTACTAGTTTTGTGTTCCCATGAACAGTGTAAGAGGGTTCCACAAAGGACAATCGACATACTTGCCTGTGTTAAAACTCAGAATTTCATGTCAACAGAAGACACATAAAAGATAAAGAAGCAAGTGACAAAGATGGAGAAAATATTTACACACCCATAATTGTCAAGGTTCTAACATAAATCTATGACGAGCTCCTGAAAATGAAAAAGGAAAAGACAGATAATGCTACTGATAACTCGGTAAACGTCTGGCAGTGATACTGCAGAAGGGCAAACTCCAAAAGCCAAAAAGATGAGAAATGGTGCTTTACTTTGTAAGTCGTTAGGACTGCAAAGGAAAGCTCAGGAAGTACAACCATGCTCCCTGCCAGCTTGCCAGCCGTTGATGACACCAAGAGGATGGAGCCTCAGGAACTCTGATGCCCTGTGGGTGGGAGTGTTCTCTGTACAGTCGTGTGAGAAAGACTGCATCATCTAGGAAGGTTGAAGGGCACGTGCATCCTGATCCCACAGTTCCTTTCCTAGAGGAATCTGTGCAGGGAAGAAACCTTCCCCAGAGCCCCCACTTGGAGCAGCACGCACGGAAAGTATAGATCAATTGTGGGCACTTGTGGCACCGCACAGAGCCTGGAGCAGGGCCCAGCCCCCTTCCCACCTGCCCAGGCCTGCTTTCCATACTGCTGCATTCTTGACCGAGATGGCGTCTCTGACCCTGTGTATCCCCTTCTGTCCCCAGAGCCCCCGGTGGTGTTCGCCAAGGAGCAGCCGGCACGCAGTGAAGTGCAGGCTGTGGTGGGGGCGAGTGCCACGCTGAGCTGCGAGGTGGCCCAGGCCCAGACGGAGGTGACATGGTACAAGGACGGCAAGAAGCTGAGTTCGAGCTCAAAAGTGCGTGTGGAAGCCAAGGGCTGCACCCGGCAGCTGGTGGTGCAGCAGGCGGGCAGGGCGGACGCCGGGGAGTACAGCTGCAAGGCCGGGGGCCAGAAGATCTCCTTCCACCTGGACGTCACAGGTGGGTGCCAAGGATGGGCATGGGGGCGTGAGTGCAGGGGATGCTGGGACCTGGGGTCCTCTGCTGGGTTCTCCACAGATGCAGTCAGCTCCAGGGCTCTGTCCCCCGGCAAGACCCTTGAGTGGCAGGACGCCTGCCAGAGCCCCGAGTCCAGGACACTCTTGACATCTCCCCCAGATTCCTGCTTCTCCCTGCCACATCCATGCTTTTCCCAGTGTGAAACCTGACACAGAGGCTTTCTCAGCCATCTGCAGGCTGTTGAAATGGCCATTCTCTATCTGTGGTCGGCAGGGAGCACTATTCCCATATTAAGTCTTTCTGGGCAGCTGTGGAGCCCTCCTCTGGGGCATTTCTGGCCTTGAACACCCCTCCTTCACTGGGTCTGGCGCCCCTGTCTTGGCTTGGGCCCGTGACCGTCCAGCTGTATTTAGGACAGCCTGTTGTGTTGGCCTCTGCTCAGATGCCCATTCTGTCCTGGGCCTGAGCCAAGTGGGTATATTGCCTGCTTGCTCCTGTCCCTCCTGCTGCTGGTGACATCACTGGGTTTCAGAGTCCTGAGCTCAATGACCCTGTCTCTGTCCCCACCTGTGGCCCCGGCATCTGATCCTGCAGCCAGCATGGTCTTTTCAGGTGGTCCCCTGGATCAGCCCTTACAGGAACCCTCTTAGGTCCCCTCCCCGGGCCTCCCTCACCCCCTTCTCAGCCCTGGCCTTCCCCCCATGCTTGGCTGCTGGAGGCACTCAGGCTGTTTCACACGTCTCAGTCTTTGCCCGGCCTCTCCCCTCCCTGCAGGGGGTTCCTCTCCTGAGCTTCTCCTCCTCTGCTGCCCCTCCTGGCCCCGCTCCCTCCTGCTCTTCTGGAATGCTGGCCCAGCCCCAGGCCGCATCACGGTCATTATGTACCCCGCTTTCCCTGCCTTAGCTGCTCATGGGGCCCAGTGCCCCTTGGGGTGGGGCAGGGATCCTGGACTCTGAGCTCTGGTGGACAGAGCTCGTGGCCCCCAGGCCTGTGGTCCCAGGGGGCTCCTCCTCACTGCCCTGATCTGCCTCTGGGAGCCTGGATGGTGCCTGGCAGGCGGAGTGTGGCCCTGAGGCGTTCCTCTTTGGCTTGCTCAGCAGAGAGGCCGCGGTGGAGAGGCAGACAGCCTGGGCAGTTTCATTTCAAGTCTTCTCCCACCACGCAGCCTGGAGAGGGCTGGGATTCGGGCCAAGGATGAGAGGGTCCCCTGTCTAATGTTCCTTTGTTATCCCCCTGCCCAGAGCCAGAGTTTGAGCCCCCCGCCCCAGAGAAACCCAGGCGCAGGGAGCCGCTGGTGGTCAGGGAACACGAGGACATCGTCCTGACAGCAACTCTGGCCACGCCGTCTGTGGCCGCGGTGACGTGGTTCAAAGATGGTGTGGAGATTCGCCGCAGCAAGCGGCACGAGATGGCCAGCCTGGGGGACACCCACACCCTGACCGTGCGTGGGGCACAGACCTTGGACAGCGCTGTCTACAGCTGCCGCGTGGGCGCAGAGGGGCAGGACTTCCCGGTGCAGGTGGAAGGTGAGCGGCTCCGCCGGGTGGTCCTCTGGGAACCCCTTGTTGGCGGCGTGTTGGAGTGGAGACTGGGTGGGGCTTCGGGCGTGCACCGGAGCTGGTCCTGCGGCTGGAACCCTGCCAGGCTGACGTCCCCTCCCCTCCCCTAGAGGTGGCTGCCAAGTTTTGCCACCCCCTGGAGCCCGTGAGCGGGGATCTGGGCGGCACGGCGACGCTGGTCTGTGAGCTGAGCCCTGCGCAAGCTGAGGTGGTGTGGCGCCGCGGAAGCACGCAACTCCGGGCCGGCAAACGCTTCCAGATGGCGGCTGCGGGGCCTCGGCGCTCGCTCACGGTGTCGGGCCTGCGGGCAGAGGATGCAGGAGAGTACGTGTGTGAGAGCCGCGATGACCACACCAGCGCCATGCTCACCGTTATCGGTATGCGTGTGCCAGGTCCGCAGGCTGCGTCACCGGGGAGGATGGGTAGCTTGGCAGAGCATTCTTGGGAGGCTTCCTGGAAGAGGTGTCCTTCCGCGGAGTCTGCAAGAGGGGGAAACCCCGCCTATCCTGTCTGTATCTCAAGTGGAGCCCCTGTCCACAGTACCCCGCGTGGTCAAGTTCACGTCTGGGCTGAGTGCGGTGGTTGCGGAGGAGGGGTGCGAGGCCACTTTCCAGTGTGTGGTGACCCCCAGCGACCTGGCAGTCACATGGTTCCGAGACGGTGTCCAACTACAGCCCGGAGAGAAGTTTCTCATATCGCAGAAGGGTGCCAGCCACAGCCTGACCATCTTAAGCCTGACCCTGGAGGATGCCGGCCAGGTCACTGCGGAGGCTGAGGGCATCCAGTCCACGGCTGCCCTCCGGGTCCGAGGTGAGCTTGTGGGGCGGTAGGGAGGGCGCCACAGCTTCTTGTACCAGCTTCTCCTAGTGAGCTGGTTCCCGGGTGGCTGTACTGATACACCCTGCTGCCGGCCTGGATCCAGCTCCCTGGGCTGACTTCAGAGGAGGTGGGTTTGTCAGCTGCAGAGTGGGACCGTGGGGCCAGGCACCCGCTCTGAAGGGGAGATGGTAAACTCTTGCAGTGCACACCTGGCAAGAGAGTGGGTGGAGGTCGTGATCCAGGGCGTCTTCCTGGAGGAAAGGACCCTTGCTGAGCCCAGAGGTGGGGGAGATGGCAAGGTGGGCAAGCATATGCAGGGAATGGGGATGTGCTTGGCTCACTGAAGCCAGGCTGTGTGGGGAGAGCCGGAATTGACCCCAGGGGAGCCAAGCCATCTCACGGGGAAGGGAGTGAAATGGTAGATTCGCTTCTGCCCATGGCACAGCCTGAGTGTGGGAGGAGGACTCAAACGTGGCTCTTCTTAATCTGGTGCACCCAGGGCCTGGTTGAGCAGGGTGCAACTGGGCTGGGGGCTTGGAGTCTGCCTGTCTCGGGAGCTCTCTGTGTCACTGTGCTTCTGCTCACCAGCCGCACTTAGGAGCTTCAGGCTCTTACGGGCGTGGCAGGAGGGAGTTCAGAAGAGGGGAGCAGTAGGTGGGAGGGGGACTGGGCGAGAAGAAGCCCCCCCTGAGGTGTGGCTGTGTGTGTGCTCAGTCGTGTTCGACTCTCTGTGACCCCATGGATGGTAGCCTGTCAGGCTTCTCTGTCCATGGGAGAGTGGGTTGCCATGCCTTCTTTCAGCTGAAGTGCTGTTCAGTTCAGTTCAGTTCAGTCGCTAGTCGCGTCCGACTCTTTGCAACCCCGTGAATCGCAGCATGCCAGGCCTCCCTGTCCATCACCAACTCCCGGAGTTCACTCAGACTCACGTCCACCGAGTCAGTGATGCCATCCAGCCATCTCATCCTCTGTCGTCCCTTTCTCCTCCTGCCCCTAATCCCTTTTAGTATCAAAATCTTTTCCAATGCATCAACTCTTCACATGAGGTGGCCAAAGTATTGGAGTTTCAGCTTTAGCATCATTCCTTCCAAAGAAATCCCAGGGCTGATCCCCTTCAGATGGACTGGTTGGATCTCCTTGCAGTCCAAGGGACTCTCAAGAATCTTCTCCAACACCACAGTTCAAAAGCAGCAATTCTTCAGCGCTCAGCCTTCTTCACAGTCCATATCCACCCATACAGTCATACCTGTGCACACATACAGCTGAGCCCTGAGTATGGCCAAGGCCTTCCCTAGCTTGGAGTCAGAATGTGGTAGAGGGCAGGTCTGCTGGCTGGGGGTCATGGGCCGGGTCCCGCTGCCTTGCTTTTCTGAGAGTAAACAGTGGCCCTGGTGATCTTCTCTCATGACCGCAGAGGCTCCAGTGTTGTTCAGAAAGAAGCTGGAGCCACAGACCGTGGAGGAGCGGAGCTCAGTGACCATGGAGGTGGAGCTGACTCGGCCGTGGCCAGAGCTCAAGTGGACACGCAACGCTGTAGCACTCGCATCGAGCGAGAAAGTGGAGATCCATGCCGAGGGCGCACGTCACCGTCTGGTTCTGCACAGTGTGGGTTTCGCTGACCGCGGCTTCTACGGCTGCGAGACACCAAATGACAAGACGCAGGCCAAGCTGACTGTGGAAAGTGAGCAGCTAAGCGAGCTTGGTCCAAGGGTTGAGCATTGAGGAGGTAGAGAGGGTAGGAGGAGAGGGGAACTCCGTCTGGAGGCAGGGCCTTGGAAAGGGGGGAAAAGGGAAGAAGACCCTGCACTTGGCAGGGGCCAGGGAGGAGGGGAAGAGAGTGAGGGGCAGGGAGGCCCCCCCCCAGGGCACCGTGAGGCTCCCTGGGGAAGTGACGGAGCAAGGGCCAGGGTCTTGCTGCATGGCTCATCCTTCCTCTTGTTTGTCCCGTAGTGCGCCAGGTCCGGCTCGTGCGGGGCCTGCAGGCCGTGGAGGCGCAGGAGCAGGGCACGGCCACTATGGAAGTGGAGCTGTCCCACTCTGACGTGGAGGGCACCTGGACTCGGGACGGTCTTCGGCTCCAGCCGGGACCCAACTGCCAGCTGGCGATGCACGGCTCCACACACACCCTCACGCTGTCACGGCTGCAGCGGCAGGACGGTGGCTTGGTGGCCTTCAGGGCGGAGGGCGTGCACACCTCTGCTCATCTGGTGGTCACTGGTGGGTGTTCATAGGTGGGGCAGCACTCACTCCAGAGTGCCTGCCCCTGTCCCTACAGTGCCAGGGAGGCAGGTGGGGCATGGTAGGGGAGGGGACTCCTTCCTAAAACCAGCTGAGTGGCTCCAGCCAGTTCAGACCCTGTCCCCTCACAGAGGCCCTGCTCCTCAGTACTTCCCTCCTGTCTTCCCAGAGCTGCCTGTGAAGTTCGTCCGCCCTCTGCAGGATGTGGTGGCCACAGAGAAGGAAAAGGTGGCCCTGGACTGTGAGCTCTCACGCCCCAATGTGGATGTGCGCTGGTTGAAGGTGCCTGCGAACTCCTCTGCCCCCTCTTGCCTCTAACCAGGAGTGGGAAAGTGTCAGACCACTCTGCTAGGGAGTGCCAGCCCTTGACCTGGCCTCGCTCCTTCACAGGACAATGTGGAGCTGCGGGTAAGCAAGACCATGGGCATGATGGCCCAGGGGGCCTGCAGAAGTCTCGTCATTTACCGATGTGAGCTTGGAGACCAGGGCGTGTATGTGTGCGATGCCCACGACGCTCAGAGCTCGGCTTCCCTGAAGGTGCAAGGTGAGGGCTGGGTGGGTGGCTGCAAGGACCTCCTGGCCTCCTACTGCATCCCCCAGCAAGTGCTTGGCCCTCTGGTTCTGCCCTTGTGCCCAGCCTGTACCCCATCAGCAAGTTGGGCTGGGGGTGGTGGTCAGATAGGAGGCCTGTGCCTCGGGGTGTAGCAGGGTCTGCTCTGTGCCCCAGGCCGGAATGTGCAGATTGTGAGGCATCTGGAGGATGTGGAAGTGGTGGAGAAAGAGGGCGCCACCTTCTCCTGTGAGGTCTCCCATGATGAGGTGCCTGCGCAGTGGTTCTGGGAGGGCAGTAAGCTCCGGCCCAGTGACAACGTGAGGATCCGCCAGGAAGGTGAGACGGGGACAGTGGGGGGGCCAAAGCAGGGGTCCTCCCCACTTCCTGCCCCCAGGCCACCCTGCCCTTCAGTGCTGAGTGGGCTTTGTCCTCAGGAAGGACATACACTCTCATCTATCGGAGGGTCCTGGTGGACGATGCAGGGGAAATCAAGTTTGTAGCAGAAAATGCAGAATCGCGAGCTCAGCTCCGAGTAAAAGGTAATGGGAGCCCCAAACAAGGGAGGGCTGGGCAGTGTCTCTATGGACAAGTACATATGCTGAGTCTTACGGGGCTGAAAGGCCTGCTGTCTTTGTCCTGGGAAACCTCCCAGAATGAGGTTAGAAATGACCCAGGAGGAGGGAAAGGGGTCTTCCCTCCTCAGCAGGAAGAGAGTGGACCAGGGGAGGCAATCTTGGGGTCTCCTTCTTTGTTGAAAATGTAGTTACCAGTAAATTCTCCCTCCTGGGATCTCAGCAAAGGCTGGAGAGAAAGGGTGTGAGGCCCCGGCAGGAGGTGAGCGTACAAGCCTTTTGTCTGGTGACCTTGGTGACAGTCAAGGTGACGGTGGGGCAGGAGGGAGAAAGGGCCTGGGAACGCGCTGGTTTAGGCGGCCGGGTGTTGGATATGTATGGAAGGGACAGGGTGCAGAGGATTCAGGGTGTGCAGGGTGAGGGTAAGGCTGTGTGGCGAAGGGATGGATGGGGTGTCAGGGTGGGGCGGGCACGCACATGCTGAGGGCCCCCTGGATGAGTCCTCGTAGACAGCGGTGAGCAGCACGTCCCCAGCCAGCCTGAGGGTGAGACTCTGCCACGCTGCCTGCTGGCTCTGGCAGCCGGGTCACCTGGGCTCTTTTTAGCCTGAGCGTGGGGTCCCAGTTTGGCTGGTGGGAAGATGCACAGCCCTAGCACCCTGTCCTGGGGGTTCGTGCTCACTGTGCACCCACTCTGACCCCACGGGGTATACCCCCAGAGCTGCCTGTGTCCATCCTCCGCCCGCTGCGGGATAAGATCGCGATGGAGAAGCACCGCGGCGTGCTCGAGTGCCAGATGTCCAGGGCCAGTGCCCAGGTGCGGTGGTTCAAGGGTAGCGTGGAGCTGCATCCTGGGGCCAAGTACGAGATGGTCAGCGACGGCCTCTACCGCAAGCTGGTCATCAACGCCGTCCAGCCCGAGGACGAGGACACCTACACGTGTGATGCCGGCGACGTGAAGACCAGTGCACAGTTCTTCGTAGAAGGTTTGGGCAGGGCCAGGTGGAAGCTGTTCCTTTTTTCCCCAGGAGAAGGGTTGTGGCCTGTGGCACGTGGAGGCTTGGGCTTCTCAGGTGGTGCTAGTGGTAAAGAACCCGCCTGCCAGTGCAGCAGACGTAAGAGGCCTGGGTTCAGTCCCTGGGTGGGGAAGATCCCCTGGAGGAGGGCAGGGCAACCCACTCCAGTATTCCTGCCTGGAGAATCCCATAGACGGAGGAGCCTGGCAGGCTACAGTCCGTAGCGTTGCACAGAGCTGAACACATCTCTGAGAAGGGCCTGACTGGTGGTCTCGGGGTGCTCCCAGGAGGATGTGAGGGTGCCCGAGAGGGTCTGTTCCCAGGAGCAGGCCCTGCAGAGGTGAGGGGGGGCTCGCGACCCTCCTAAAGAACTGCCCCGCTGACTGGCCCCCGTCCACAGAGCAGTCCATCGTGGTCGTGCGGGGCCTGCAGGATGTGACGGTGATGGAGCCGGCACCCGCCTGGTTCGAGTGTGAGACCTCCATCCCCTCGGTGCGGCCCGCCAAGTGGCTCCTGGGAAAGACGGTGCTGCAGGAGGGGCCTGACGTGGGGATAGAGCAGGAAGGCACGGTGCATCGGCTGACGCTGCGGCGCACCTACTCCACCATGACGGGGCCAGTGCACTTCACCATCGGCAAATCGCGCTCCACCGCCTCCCTGGTGGTCTCTGGTGAGAGGGCGCTGGCTGATGGCTCGGCTGAGGGTGGACAGGGCCTGGGGCGCAGGGGTTCCGGCCTCGTGATCTGGCCCACTTACACCTGCTTTCCTCTTTGCTTTCCCATGGCAGACATTCCCGTGGTGCTCACACGGCCTCTGGAGCCCAAGGTGGGGCGGGAGCTGCAGTCTGTCGTCCTGTCCTGTGACTTCAAGCCTCCCCCCAAGGCTGTGCAGTGGTACAAGGAGGAGACTCCCCTGGCGCCATCCAGCAAGTTCAAGATGAGGCTGGAGGGCCACATGGCAGAGCTGCGTATCCTGCGGCTCACCCCTGATGATGCTGGTGTCTACCGCTGCCAGGCTGGCAGCGCCGAGAGCAGCACGGAGGTCACTGTTGAAGGTAGAGCGGGGGGGGGGGGGGGCCCCGCAAGAGTCNNNCCGCAAGAGTCCCTAGGAGGTCACTGTGCAAGGTAGAGAGTGAGGGGGCATGGGCTCAGAGGGTCTCTAGGAGGTCACTGTGGAAGGCAGAGAGTGAGGGGGCCCCAGAGGGTCTCCAGGAGGTCACTGTGGAAGGTAGAGAGTAAGGAGGGCCCCCAAGGGTCTCTAGGAGGTCACCGTGGAAGGCAGAGAGTGAGGGGGCCCCCAAGGGTCTCTAGGAGGTCACTGTGGAAGGCAGAGAGTAAGGAGGGCCCCCAAGGGTCTCTAGCAGGTCACCGTGGAAGGTAGAGAGTGAGGGGGCCCCCAAGGGTCTCTAGGAGGTCACTGTGGAAGGCAGAGAGTGAGGGGGCCCAGAGGGTCTCTGGGAGGTCACTGTGGAAGGCAGAGAGTGAGGGGGCCCCAGAGGGTCTCTAGGAGGTCACTGTGGAAGGTAGAGAGTGAGGGGTCCCCAAGAGTCTCTAGGAGGGCACTGTGGAAGGCAGAGAGTGAGGGGGCGTGTCCCCAAGGGTCTCTAGAGGAGGCGGCGGCGGCAGTCATGTTGAAGCCGCCTTGTGCTCCCGGCAGAGCGGAAGGTGATGGTGACTCAGCCGCTGCAGGACGTGGAGGTCCTGGAGGAGGGCCGGGCCTGCTTCTCCTGCGAGCTGTCCCACGAGGATGAAGAAGTGGACTGGCTGCTCAACGGGACACCACTGTACAATGACAGCTTCCACGAGATCACCCACGAGGGCCGCCGCCACACGCTGGTACTGAAGCGGGTCCGGCAGGCTGACAGGGGCACTGTGCGCATCTCCTCCCCTAAGGTTACGGCCTCTGCCCACCTGGTGGTCAAAGGTGAGGTAGCTGTGTGTGGTCCGTGGGGACTATTGGGACACGCACCCTTTACCCAGAGGGCCAGAGGTGGCAGCTGGTCGCCTGAGTCGCCCGCTCTCTCCCTGCAGGGAAGCCGGTGGTGTTCCTGAAGGCCCTGGATGATGTGTCTGCGGAGGAGCGGGGCACACTGACCTTGCAGTGTGAGGTCTCTGACCACCAAGCCCACGTGGTGTGGCGGAAAGACGGGGTGGAGTTGGGCCCCAGTGACAAGTACGACTTCTTGCACTCGGCGGGCATGCGAGGCCTCGTGGTGCACAGCCTGACTCGGGATGATGCTGGCCTGTACACCTGCGACGTGGGCACTGATGAGACCCGTGCCCATGTCAGCGTGCATGGTGCGTGCTGCAGCCAACTGCAGACGTGGGGCCAGGGCACCGGGGCGTGGCTCTGGGTGTGCCTGTGTTTGGGGGACCCACCCACTCTCAGAGGCCAGGGTCTGCTCTGCTGAGCCTGGAGACATCGGGGCAGACTTCCGAAGGAATGGCAAGGTCTTAGAAGGCCCAGGTGCACGCAGGTGGGCCGGGGTAACAAGCAACAGAGCAAAGCCTGGGAGATAGACTGGCCCTGCTTGATCAAGTCCCAGGGGGTAAAGGATTCAGCAGAGGCTGGAAACTTCCCTCTGCACCTGGGGATGTGTGGGCAGGCACAGGGGCCCCAGAGGGAGGCGTCAGGAGGGTGGTGCGTGGGAGAGGCTGCGCTGTCAGGCAGGGGTGCCCCCGGAGGATGCCCAGGCCACAGCCCCGCCTGGTGAAGGTGGCTGTGGGCAGGTCACCTTTCTCTTCCCAGGCCCCTTCCCGTCTGGGCATGGTTCTGGCGGGTCCCCGAGGTCCCGTGTATGTCTGTCCTCACTCTCCTAGTCCTTTCCCCTCTTAGGTGTTTGGCAGGAGTGTTGCCCAGTGACCCCCTGGCTGGTCCCTGATGGTCTGGCCAGTTTGTGATGAGACGGGAAGGGGAAGGGTGGTGTGGTGAGTTTTTCTTAGAGCTGGATTCCCCTTCATTTGGGGGAGCTGTTCTTTTTATGGAGCATGTAAGCTGGTGGCAACTGGGTGGTGCTTATTCTCTCCATGTTATTCTCTAGCAAATGTGAAGGGAGTGGTCACCACTCACAGCCGTCAGCCAGCTGACTGCCAGGGTGTGGCCAGCAGGAGGCCGAGAGGACCCTTGCTGAGGGAGCAGCAGCCTCCTGGGAGCGGGGTTAGAGGGGGGTATGCTGGTCATCCAGGGGTGTGCCCCCTCCTGGGGGCTGCCTGAGGCTGCTCTTGGTTGATGGTGCCTGCCTCGTGGGGCATGACAGCTGTTTCCCATGGCCCACAGAGCTGCACGTGGGCATCACCAAGAGGCTGAAGACAGTGGAGGTGCTGGAGGGCGAGAGCTGCAGCTTTGAGTGCATCCTGTCCCACGAGAACACTGGCGACGTGGCTGAGTGGACAGTGAGCGGGAAAACAGTGGGCAGCTCTGGCCGCTTCTGTGCCACGCGCCAGGGCCGCAAGTACACTCTAGCTATCCGAGATGCCGTGCCGAGTGACTCTGGGGAGGTGGTCTTCTCTGTGCGGGGCCTCACCTCCAAGGCCTCGCTCATCGTCAAAGGTGGGTGAATGGTGGCAGCGAGGACTGACTGGCTAGGGCAGGTCCAGGGCCTGCTTTGGGAGCTCCTGAGCCTGGGTTCTCCCCAGGAAGCCTGGAGCCGGGGTCCTGGGCTTGGAAGCTGCAAGGGCTTGTGTCTAGGAAGCTTGTGCCCTAGCTCCCAGCCCCTGCTGAGCGCCTAGAGGCATCTGTTGGAGTATTGGGGGGGTTCTGGTCATCCAGAACTGCATGGATGACCAGGATTACCCTTTGATAAGGTTCTGGAGCCTTTGGGCAGGAGCACGGTTTGTAAGCTTCAGTCCATGGTTCGAATGCTATGGTAGCTCCCAGGGTGCGTGGCTCATGTTGGTAGTGGAATTGCCATTGGAATTTATAAGCTGCTACTTCCAGCATAAATACTTGGTACCAATGGGCAAAGCTTTTCCCATGGCCATGCTTTGAGTTACAGAGCTCTGAACAGTGGTGAGAACCTAAGATTCTGTGGTCTAACAGCTCTGTTTCCCAGGGTCTTCCCCTGGCATTCCAGGGATCTGAGGTCCCTGGGCCTGAGGCTCCAGAGTTGGAAGCTTTAGAGCTGGGGGCTCTGTAATCTCAGCCTCCAGAGCTTGGAAGCTCTTGAGTGCTTGCCTTGTCTTAACCCCAGGCACGGCTAGGGCCAAGGTCATGGGTGGAGCTATGACCAGGCCTTACCAGGCACCATGTCTGTTCTTTTCAGAGAGGTCAGTTGACATCATGAAGCCACTGGAAGACCAGCAGGCCATGCTGGGTGAGGATGTGGTGCTGAGCTGTGAGCTGTCACGGGAGGGGACCCCAGTGCGCTGGCTGAAGGATGGGAAGGCCATCCGCAAGAGTCAGAAGTATGACCTGCTCACTGAAGGCACTCGGGCCTCGCTGGTCATCCATGCAGCCTCACTCAAAGACTCGGGCAAATACACATGTGAGACGGAGTCTTCCAAAAGCACAGCCAGTCTCCGAGTGGAAGGTAAACCCCATGAGAGCCTGGGGCTGCCCCCTGGGAGCTGTTCTGTCCCAGGTAGGAAGGGAGAGGCAGCCAGCAGATAAGGGATTCGCCCAGGTCCCTGAGGGCCTGGGGTGGGCCAGGAGAACCACCTGTGATGGGAATGATTTCCCATCCCGAGGGCCTGCATGGCATCTGCACAGACCTCACCCTCCCATTCAATCTTGCTTCTCCACCAGAAAAGGTAAACCGGTTTACGGAGCCGTTGGCTGACCTGCACGTGGAGGAGAAGGGCACAGCCACGTTTACCTGCAAGACGGAGCACCCCGCGGTCTCAGTGGTCTGGCGCAAGGGCCTCACAGAGCTGCAGGCCTCGGGGAAGCACGCGCCCAGCCAGGAGGGCCTGACCTTGCGGCTCACCATCAGCGCCCTGGAGAAGGCAGACAGTGACACCTACACCTGCGACATTGGCCAGGCCCAGTCCCGAGCTCGGCTCCTGGTGAAAGGTTAGGCCTGGGCACTGTGCTGTTACTCGCATTTGCCCACTAGGTTTCAAGGTGGTGTGCTCAGGTGTCAGCTTTGTTTAAAGTAGATTTGTAGGTGGGCAGTCAATGGCACCCCACTCCAGTACTCTTGCCTGGAAAATCCCATGGACGCAGGTCACACAGAATCGGACACGACTGAAGCGACTTAGCAGCAGCAGCAGAGATCAGAGCTCTGCCTGGCCCTGGACTAACTCAGTTAGTCCTAGGTTTCCCCGTCTCCAGGGATGGTTGCCCTGGGTGGTCTTCGCTCGGCCTTGTATCAGTGAGTTGGCAGCCCTCGTCTACTTGTGCATTTGTTTGCCAGGTGAATGTTTCTGGAGCCCTTGCAGCATGTGTTCACACATGGGCTCTGCACGTGCTTACACATGAATGTACCTCCTCTACCCTTGCGGAGAGTCACTGGCTCAGGGATGTCTTCAGGTTTGAACAGCAGTTTTCACAGGGCCGGCAGGCTGGGAGTTGTCCTTCTCCTACTTCACTGATAAGGAAACCGGGGATTCACTGGGGCTTATTGGCTGCTCCAGGGTTGCAGGGCAAGTAGACGTCAGGGCTGGTTGAGCCTAGCCCTGCTAATCCCAGGGCTGGCATCAGCGTGAAGTTACCTGTAGGTCCTTCCTGGGATCTGTCCATAGAAAATAACAAAGAAGCCCCACTCTTAAATTTTTTCCTCTTTTTCAGTGAAATACAGTGAATCCACTGAGCTCAGTGAAAACATTTCGTTAGTGCATTGGAATCACAGCTGTCTAACCTAAAGTGAATGTTAATACTTAAAAAAGGCAATTAAAGCAAGTGTCCAGACTTCCGTGGTGGTACAGTGGTTGAGAATCTGCCTGGCAGTGCAGGGAATGTGGGTTCAATCCCTGCTCAGGGAACTAAGACCCCACATGCCTTGGAGCAGCTGAGTCTGCCTGCCACAACTGCTGAAGCCCCCATGCTAAGACCTAATGCCGCTAAATATATGGTAAATAAATAAACATATGTGTTATAAAAGTGGGGCTTCCGGGTAGCTCAGTCTGTAAAGAATCTGCCTGCAGTGCAGGAGACCTGGGTTTGATACCCGGGTTAGGAAGATCCCCTTGAGAGGGAAATGGCAACCCATTCCAGTATGCTTGCTTGGAAAGTCCCATGGACAGAGAAGCCTGGCAGGCTGCAGTCCCTTGGGGTTGCAAAGAGTAGGGCACGACTGAGCAACTAACACAATTATACAAGTGAGTGCACCATAATAACACCACATAGTCTGTGGACAAATTCAGAACACTCAGGCTCGGGCCAGGCTAATGCCTCCTGCCAAAGCCTTTTCCTTGTGTGTCAGTTCATGAATCACAACTGACATGCAAAGATAAGGAGATCTCCTTCTGAATAAATCACCCTCCTGATGCGCCGTCTAATGTTGCCAAAGTGCTGTGCTCAATATGCCAGAAAATTTGGAAAACTCAGCAGTGGGCATAAGACTGGAAAAGATCAGTTTTCATTCCAATCCCAAAGAAGAGCAATGCCAAAGAATGTTCAAACTACTATATACTTGCACCCATTTCACATTGGGGTCCCCTGGTGCCTCAGCAGTAAAGAATCTGCCTGCCATGCAGGAGATATGGGTTTGATCCCTGGGTCACAAAGATCCCCTGGAGGAAGGCATGGCAACCGACTCCAGTACTCTTGCCTGGAGAATCCCCATGGACAGAGGAGCCTGGTGGATGCAGTCCATAGCGTCACACAGAGTCAGACACGACTGAGCCACCAAGCAGCGGCAGCAGTAAGGTTATGCTCAAAATCCTTCAAGCCAGGCTTCAGCAATATGTGAACCGAGAACTTCCAGATGTGCAAACTGGATTTAGAAGAGGCACGGGAACCAGAGATCAAATTGCCAACATTTGCTGAATCATAGAGAAAGCAAGAAAATTACAGAAGAAATTCTGCTTCATTGACTACAATAAAGCCTTTGACTGTGTGGATCACAACAAACTGCAAAATTCTTTAAGAGATGGGAATACCAGACAACCATACCTGTCTCCTGAGAAACCTGTATGCAGGTCAAGAAACTGCAGTTAAAACCGGACATGGAACAATGAACTGGTTCAAAATTGGGAAAGGAGTGCATTGTATATTGTCACCCTGCTTATTTAACTTATATGCAAAGTACATCACGTGAAATTCCAGGCTGGATCAAACACAAACTGAAATCAAGATTGCTGGGAGAAGTATTGATAAGCTCAGATTTGCA
>SJYF01000618.1:831729-842338 GCA_006410515.1 Procapra przewalskii | reverse complement strand
GGTGGGCAGCCTGTTAGCCGGGTCAGGGCTGGCTAGGCACAGAACCGCCACCTGTCCCTTGAGGAGTGGGTGTGAGAGGGCTGCGGCATGTTCTGAACACAGCTCTAGCTGCCGTGACAAGGGCATAGGACCAGCTATTCATTGGGTGGGTGGCGTCCAGGAGGGTGGGCTCTGTGAGGATACTTGGAACTATGGGATGGCTGAGGAGAGATCCTGAGCATAGGCGGGAGACCCACCTGACTGCCCTTGGGGCTGGCTGCAGGTGGTACAAGGATGGGGCCCTGCTGACCCCTGGAGGCAGATACCAGACCCTGAGTGAGCCCCGCAGCGGCCTGCTGGTGCTAGAGATCCGGGCAGCTGGCACAGAGGATCTGGGCATCTATGAGTGTGAGGTGAGGTGGGTGGAGCCGGGGGAGGGGGTTGGGGCCCTTGCCTGGGGAGTCCCACCTGGTCACTACCACCCGTGACCGCAGTGAGAGAGGGGACCCCAGGCCGCTGTCGCCCACTGTCCGTGTGGGGAAGACGGGCACCGAGGAGCAGGCCCTGGGCGGAGCCCCCTTTGTCCTCGTGGTCTGGGGGCACTGGTGGAGGTCAGGGGAGGGTATGTGCTAGCCTTGGCTCTTCCTGACCGCCAGCCTCCTTTGTGCTGTTGCTGCTGGCAGCCTGCAGGGGACATTGGGGTGCCTGCTCCCAAAGGCAATTCTCAGAGAAAGAAACAGACCCCCAGTCAGCTCTGGACCTGTGCTGGCCACATGCGGTGATTTAAATGTAAATCAGTTAAAACCACCATTTAAGTGACGATCCACGTCTAATTCACGAACTCGGAGCCCATGTGGCCGCGATGCTGGACAGAGCGGGTGGAGAGTGCTCCCCCGTCTCAGGGAGCCCCTGGTCAAGGGACACAGTAGCTGGCCTGGTACCCTTACCCATGTGCCCAGGCTCTGCGGCTCCTGAAAGAGCTACGGTGGGCCCTCCATGCCACCGGTGGCCTGTGTGGCCTCACAGAGACTGCCCAGGCCCCCTGGGGAGCCACAGGCTGGAGGTGAGCGCCTGCTCTATGCCCTGCAGTTGGTGAACCGGCTGGGCTCCAAGCGGAGCCATGCAGAGCTGCTCATGCAGAGCCCCGCGCTGCAGGCCCGGGATCAGCACCGCGCGGAGCGGCTCGCGGCCATGGAAGGTGAGTGCGTCCGCGTGCAGCCCAGCCTGAGCTGGACCCCCACAGGCCGGGGCAGGGCCAGGAGGGGTAGGACCCTCAGCCCGTCTCGTCAGAGCATGCTTCTGGGAGGGGGGGAAGCACGTTCGGAGGAAGGGACTCAGGATGGGGGCAAGCCCTGGCGGCCCGTCCCTGACTGGTGCCGCATATGTGGGGGCCAGAGAAGGGTGGGCTGTGAACCAGAGCCTGGGAAAGGCTGACGGGGTCGTCTGAAGGGTCAGGGGGGGAATAACAAGTGCAAATGCAGGCCAGACCTGGAGCTGCCTGCCAGGCCATGTTCAGAGAGGTCTTCCAGGATGGGTGGCGGGGCAGCCCCACAGAAGCGGGCTGCTGGGTCCCAGCTTGGCTCCTGGGAGAAGGAGCAGTGTCGGGCATGATCCTTCCGCAGCGCGAGGCTCTGGCTGAGCAAAGGACGGGGTGCTGTGGCTTGGCCTGGGCCAGGCTGGGAGGGGTCTGGGCTGCAGAACGGACCTCACTAGGGAGCAGCATACTCCCAGGCAGGCGCTGAAGGGTGACAGGACGTCTCCCTCCGTGGCTCCAGGGTCCCAGCCAGGATGGCTGGGATGGGGAGGAGGGCAGTGGTGTCTGTTCAGTTCAGAGAGTGGCCTTACAGGGCTTGCAGGGCGGGTGACAGCCTCAGGGAGAGTTTCTTCCGGTCTGAGCTGACTTACCTGGAAGGGGCTGCCAGGACAGAGGCTGAGCCTCCCATCCTCGGAGGCATGCAAGCGGAAGCCACACTAAAACACCCGGGGGAGCTCCAGCTCTCACAGTAGGTCGGGGTTGGGATCTGTGTCCTCCCAAGTCCTGAAAGTTGTCTCCTCTGATGCCTTGAGCCCCCAGACCCAGTCCCGGTCCAGCGTGCAGGGTCTGCTGTCTGTCTGGACTCTCACTGAGTCAGCCATCTGGCTCCAGAAGCAGGCCTGGGGCCTTTCCCACTCTGTAGGGCCCGCCCAGAGACCCTTCCTCCCTCGTGGGCAAGGGTTCTGTTCGTCAAGCACCAAAGGGCACTGGTCGAGCCGGCTCCCACTGGAGGCCCCCACGGCGTCTGCCGGCACCTCTGCCGTGCCCCTGGTGGTCTTACGTGGCACACGGCAGGCCTCAGCACCCTGTCTCAGCGGCGACAAGTGCGTCCCATGGAGCTCTCAGTCCACCGTCACGACAGGCCTCTGTCTGGGCCCCCTGGACGCAGGGTTTGGAGGGGGCAGTACACCCACGCCGGGAATGGCCTTCGTGCCTCACAAGGCAAGGCCAGTCCTCACAGCCCCTGGGACGGGAGCCCGCCGCCTCCTGCCTCCTAATCCTGTCCTGCGGCTTCATTACTAACCCAGTGGCTCTGCAGCCAGGACGGGCCCTGGCTGGCCCCGTGGGGTGGGGCGCTGCCCCCTCGCTTGTGAAACTGCGCAGGGCCGAGAGCCCCGCTTGGCATGGCTGTACCCCTTCTGTAGTCGCCCATACGCACTGGATCCCAGAGCCCCTCTGGTGGCAGGTTAGATGGGGAACAGAGGTGCCAGGAGTGTAGCAGCCCACAGGGGCCCTGGTCACCACCCGCAGAAGCAACAGAATGAGTCGCCCGTCAGGGAGGATCAGGGAGGAGGCCCTGGATCGCTCACTGTTGTGTGCGCAGGGGTGGCCTACAGGCCACAGACAGCTGGTGTTCTCTGGGCCCAACTTCGTCTAGATACAGGGCGTTGTGGCTACATCCTATTCCCTCTCCCAGCAGGCTCCCCTCTCTCCAGGAGGCTGCTTGCACAAGCACATGCAGGCACACACACATGTACGTGCACACACACACATGCACAGTAAATGTGGCACCCAAGTGCCATACAGACACAGCTGGGACAGTTAATTTATGTTCGTTGGAAGCAAGGCTAAAGCAGTCACGGTCATGGTCCTTTTCCATGTGGCACAAAATCCCACTGACCACAGACTAGGAGGCCGTGTGCCCTGGGCCACATCACCCCCTCAGTTTCCCCCAGGCTGGTGAGAGGGACCGTTGAGATGTATGGGTGCTGGTAGCTGGTGGGCTGCCTGCTCGCCCGCTGACGAGGCTGGGAGGGGGCATATCTGCTCCACGCTTGACCCTGCCCAGAAGCTATAGAGGTAGAGGCCTCCAGATTGTGGGGAGTAGGTGCTGCCGGGTCCTGGACAAGTCCCGTGCTGTCTCTGGGATGTGGGTCCCTGTCAGCAGCAATGGGAGCCACAGGGCGTATCCTCTTGGCTCTGGGGAGGAGGACAGCTAGGACAATCAAACGGTTGAGGGTGTGGGATGCTCCTGGCTCGCTCAGAGCTCAGGACCCTGCCCAGACATCCTCAGGTTGCTCCCAGAAGGCCTTCTGTGGCCTGACGCCCAGCACGCATACGGGCTACCTCTAAGACTCCAGAGTCACTCTGCCCTGGAGAGAGGTCCTTGGGTCTTAGAATTTTTTGTGAACTAGGCACCAGCCCTCCACCTCGCAGTGTGGCTGCCAGAAACACAGGCCATTCCTGTCCCCTTTCTAGGTCTTGGTCTCTATGGAAAGAGGAACTTCAGGGCCTGACAATTACCCAGGGCTCCCTGGGCACATGGACTAAAGGAAGAGCTTGGCTTTCTGTGTGGGCAGCCTGAACGAGGCACTTACTCTCCACGAAGCTCCTGCAAGACCCCTCAAGGGGGCCAGGGCTTCTTGCCTCACGCGGGACACATGGTCAGTGCAATGCCTCATCCCCAGACCCCCAGAGGAGGCACTGTCACTGTCTCAGAGATTAAGGGCCTGGGGCTCTAAGCTGAGACATTCCTCCCGGGGGGCACGCAGTCGAACAGGGTTGGAGCCAGCGTCCTAAGCTGAGCGGGTCACCACACTGCCGGGCCACTCGGATAGCTCAGCCCCCCGTGCTGGCTGGTCAGTAACCCTCGCTATTCCGACTGTTTTCTTTGTAGTCACTGAGCAGGAGACTAAGGTCCCCAAGAAAACCGTCATCATGTAAGTGCAGGCGTGTTCCTAACCCTTCCTGTGACTGCAGTGCTCCCCGCATGCCCACTAACCTCCCCGGATCTTGCCTGTGTAGCCTGGCCCCTGGCTTGCCTGACTGCTTGCTCCCACGGCCTTTGTTCGCCACACAGACTGCCAGCACTTTGCAGACACTCCCAGGGCATTCACCTCCCCCTGAGACCTTGCCTACCACATTTCAAAGCTGTCTCTCCCAGGGTCTAGGTACCCTCTCCGTGGCTCTGTTGTTTCAGCAGGGTCAACTTATTCTGCACATCCCAGGCCTCACCCAGGGCTTGGACTCAAAGTCATACTAGTCAGGGAAGAGCAAGGCCTGAAAGTTTCTCCTCCATTGTGCTGGAGGCAGAATGCTGCCATCTAGTATCCTAGGATCCAGAGCATTGTCCAAGGGAACTTTCCGTGATGACGGACGTGGTTTATGCTTACACTCCACTCCAGCAGCCCCTGGCTGCATGTGGCTACTGAGCAGTTGTCTAGTGTGGCTGAAGAACTGGATTTTAAAATTTATTTTAGTTAATTTGATTTCAATCAAAATAGTATAACGTTAGTGAACAGTAGAGCTCTAGGGTCCTTCGAGGTCTCCAAACTCAGCCCTCACACTGAGAAGGTGGGGAAACAGGTTCAGGGAAGAGAGAAGCCTTGCTCGGGGTGGTTCCCAGTCGGAAGCTGGCTGAGAACTCGTTCCCTTGATGCCGCAGCCACTGTCCCCTTCCCCATGCTTCAGTGCCTTCAAGGCTGAGGAAACGCCATACGTGTCATTGATAATTAAAGAATACAAGAGGCCCAGAGCGGTCCCGGGCTAGGTGAACGGACAGAAGGCAGGACTGGTTTTGACCTGGATGATCTGGAAGGACTTGAAGTAGAAGATGTGTGGAGTGGAAGGATGGAGGTGTTTGCAAAACCTAGGAGGCAGTAAAAACTCCGATTTCCTAAAGCCAAATGTCTGGGAGGCTCTAAGATGGGGAACCTCTTAATTCCCCCTAGGCAGAAGACCTGTAGGGGCCTGCAGCTGGCAATGTTGCTGCAGAACCTGTCTTCAGACATTGGATAGGTCCCAGGTTAATCCTTCCCTGACTTTCTCCCCCAGAGCAGAGTGCAGCCTCACAGTAGATGAGGCTGCCTGGGGCAGAGAGAAGTCCCATCCTTGGAGGTATGCAGCCATTCCAGAGCTTTCCACAGGTCAGCTCTACATTTCACCTGTGAGGGGAGCATTGTTACTTACGTTTTATGAGTGAAAACATGAAGGAGCAGAGATGGGGCCAGGCAGCCCACTGGGGACTCGTGTGTGGGGGAGGCTGGACGAGGTAACTCACAAGGCGGCCTCACGTCCAATCTGTTTCAGGCTCAGGGAGGCAGTAACCCTCCCCCTGCAAGGACAGGTGCCCCTCACCTGAAGAATGGAGAGAGGCAGCTGCCTGGCACCGCATTCCTCAAGGGCACACCACACAGTGAGGAGCTCTGGGGAGCCAAGGGGTACCAGAAGGAGGCTGGGCTTGGAGAGAGGCTCCTGCCACCTGGCAGCCTCAAGTGGCGTGCCGCTGGCCTCCGGGCAGGGGGCCTCCATGTCCTCATGGGGGCAGCAGTGAGCTGAGCAGGGGGGTGAATTTAGGAGGCGTGGACTCACTGTCCTTCCTCAGCAAATCGGGCCACTTGAGGCTAGAAGATGGGTCCTTGCCCAGGTTCCCCTGACATGTGGGCAGTCTCTGACTCAGGAACAAGCCTTGCGCTACTGAGCCTTGTGTGAAGCGGCAAGGCAGGCCACGTCTCCATGCCTCGGCTTCCCCACCATTAAGGGGGCAGAGCATTTCCCTTTTGCCAGAAGAGGGCCAGTGGAGGCAGGGTCTGTCATCACTGTGCACCCCGAGGTGTGGCCCACACAGCTCTGTGCCCGTGCCCACGAGTGACAGCTCCCAGTTGGAGCTGTGGGTTAGCCAGAAGTAAAGCTGAACAAGAGAGGCAGCGTCCTAGTCATTGCAGGCAGCTGGTAGCAGCACTGAGTGGCACCACATGCATGCCAAATCCCTCTTCCTGAGCCCAAGAGGAAACGCAGGTCCTAGGGCCCAGGAGAGCTGTGTTACTGAACGTGTTCCTGCTCCCTGCGTGTCACGCATTCCACCCTCAGTACCTGGCAGGGTTAGGGTGCTGGTTGGCAGAGGAGGGCCTGCGTTGATGGGGGTACTTCTGACTCTTGGCTCTGGAAAAGTCTCAAGCCCTTTTCCAACCTTGTCTGCACCTGTCAAAGGGGATCAGACGCACCGCCAGAGTTGCTGTGGGGTCCCTGGCCAGAGCCCCAGGCACACTCACGTGTGCATGGACTTGAGTTCTCTCCCCTCATCCCCCTGTGGCCCCACCTGACCTTGTGGGCTAACACAGCCCACGACAGCAAGGCCATGCCCAGGGCCAGGAGTCTTTGCCAGGCCTCACATCCCAGACCCAGAGGCCCCAAGCACGGGCTGCACGTCCACACTCGGGCATCCCCCTGCTCTGCAGTCCCTGACTGACGATCTCTGAGGCACCTGCCCTCTGAGAAGCGCCCCAAACCCCCAGTGCCCTCCTGCCACGATACAGAGCACAGAGCAAGCATGGGACTGATGAGGAAGGCGGTGTGGCTTGTCCCTCAGCTCTGCAAGGAGGGCTGGTGTCTCCAGAATGGGACAGCCAAGCACAGGAAGGGAGGCCGGTGCATAACGTTATAGACCCGCCTGAGTGCCGCTGCAGCGCCCCCGCATGCCTCGCCTCTCACTCTGAGGTCTGCACACTGGGGCCCCAGTGTACGCAGATGGCCAGACGGAACTCTGTGCTTTGGTGCTTCCGTTCTTTGGGTGGGCATCTGAGGCCTGGGCCCAGGCGCATGCGTAGGAGTTTGTCTTTGCAGTTTCACCACTTGCCTGCTTGGACACTAACCTGATCTCCCTTGCTGGCTCGCGAATGTGCTGACGGCAAGGGCGCCAGGTGAGGCTGTGGGGCTCCGTGCCCATCTCCTCTCGGCCCTCTCCCCACAGAGAGGAGACCATTACCACTGTGGTGAAGAGCCCCCGTGGCCGACGCCAGTCCCCCAGCAAGTCTCCCTCCCGCTACGGTCACCCCGCCAGCCTGCCCAGGCCAGGCCTGCTGGCCCCTGAGCTGCTGCCCTCGCCAGAGGCCAGTAGACCCTCCAGGCCAGAGGTGGAGCCAGGCTGGCGGCCCACTGTGCCCACTCTGTTCGTGACGGAGCCTGAGACCCACACGGCAGGCCTGCCAGGGGGCACCAGGCCCTCACCCAAATGGGTGGAGGTTGAGGAGACCATTGAGGTCCGGGTGAAGAAGACCGGCTCAAAGGGTGCGTCTCTGGCCAGAGAGACGCCTGGCAGCTCTGAGGAGCTTCGCTTCACACTGCCTGCAAGGGTGTCTGGAAGAGACCCCAATACAAACAACTCCAACAACAAGCTGCTGACCCAGGAGCCCTCGGCCACGGGCACCGTTAGAGAGCCCCTGATCGTCTGCGTGGAAGCGGGGCCAGAGAGCCCTGAGCCGTCCCCTCCCTGGGGTGCTGAAGAGGGAACCCCGCTGGAGGAGGGGGAGAGAGATGCCTATGAGGTGGAGGAGCCGCTGGGTGCTGATGGTCTGCAGAGCCGCGACCCCAAGATCCTCATGCACCACGGCCGTGCCCTCACCCTGGCCGACCTGGAGGATTACGTGCCCCAGGAAGGGGAGACCTTTGGCTGCAGTGACCCCAGGCCAAGTGCCGCTGATGACCCGCCCTGCGAAATCTCGGTGCTACAGAGAGAGATTAGTGAGCCCACCGTGGGCCAGCCTGTCCTGCTGAATGTGGGGCGCCCCCCAGACTCCCGGGCCCCCCCTGGCTGCTTCGGCCGTGTGCCCAGGCCCTGGGAGGCGTTTCCATCAGGACCGCAGGGCCGGGGCCCCACGGGCGTCTCCTTCTGCTTTCGGGAGGCCCGGGCCGGAGGCGCCGCAGCCCAGAAGCCTTCCTTCTGCACTCAGGTTCAGCGCTCTGCGGACAGCGGCCAGAGCAGCTTCAAAACCGAGGTTTCAACCCAGACAGTCAGCTTTGGGACTGTGGGGGAGGCTGTCACCCTACACATTCGCCCAGACAGGGACATGGACCCCAGCCCCTCCCAGGGCTGAGGCCAAACCCTCAGGGACGGCATGGCTGGGGCTGAGACGAGAGACCCTTGGACCTGGGATCCCCTGACGAAGCTGCCATGCTCGCACGGGGAGGCGGGAAGAGGACAGCGGCGTTGGGACCTCTCCTGGCACCAGCATCAACTCACCACACAGCCGCCTTGGGTTTTCAATCAGGAGAGAGTCCCAAAGCTGGCACGCCTCGGACACGGGTGCTCTGACCTCCCCTGGCTGTCTACCAACTCAGGACTCCAGCCTGCCCTCCCCTTCCAAACCAGGCGATTCCTACCTCACAGGATTTGGTCATCAGCTGAGGACGGTGCACGCATCCGTGATCTCAGAGGCTTCTCAAGCTGCTCTGAGAGCATGGGCCGGACTGACTTGTAGGCTGCCACTTCGGGCTCGGGGCTGCAGACACAGGGAAGGCACTGGGGCATCCGTCCTGCTCTGCTCACCAGGCAGGGGCCGCACGGGCCCTGTGTGTGCCAGCTTAGGCCCCTGGCCCAGCCATGGCTCTCACCCAGGCTAGGGGTACCCCCAAACCACATCTTAGCCCTGAACACCTTTCTTGGCCTCCAGGAGGCCTGTGTGGGGCCCAGATCAACAGGCCCTCCTAGGCCTTCTCAGCAGGGTGGGCCAGGGTCTGTGCATGGGAAGCAGTCCCATCCGTCAGCCCTGATGATGCTAATAAACCGGTTCTTTGCATCGCCTCTGCTTTTCTCATTTTTGCTTCTCCGCCTGGCGGTTCCGGCGTCTCAGGAGGGAGGGACCCTCCTGGCCCTGGAGACCAACCAATGGACAGCCCAGGCCCTTTCCATTGGCAGCCTGGGTGGACACCCAGCGTCAGCCCGTGGGTGCTGGCCGGTCCTACAGATCCTGGGTGGAGGTGTGATCCTCGGTCTTTACAGCTTGCTCACACTTGCTCACACATGGGCTCACGGGCTGTCACAGGCACACACAGTGTGGCCGCGGTGTCCATAGTAGTTGCCCCGTCTGCTGGGGGTCAAGCAGGTCATCCTGCGTCCTGTGAGCCTGGGTCCTTTGTCAGGACAGCCGTGCAGGCGTGATGGGTCGGGGTCCTGACGACCTCCTTGGAGTGGGGAAGCACAGGATGGTCACCCCAGCGCCACAGACCATAGACAGACAGAAGCCTGCCCAGTGGCTGCTTCAGCCTGAGGGGCCCAAGAATACGGCAGATCACCAGGAGGGAGGCTCTGGAGCACGGGAGAGAGCTCCACAGAGGGGCCCTTTCTGGAAATGGAGCGGCGGGCGTCCCAGAACAGCCACAGGGGGCCTGGCAGTCGAGTGGAGGAGGAACTGAACTGGGGGCTGAGGGCAGGAAGCCGAGAGCCTGGAGGGTCTGAAGGTTCCCTTGGGGAGTTGTGTCGGGGGCTGGGAGTGTGGTCTGTGAGTTTAGTAGTCTGTGTTGGGCTGGGTGGGGAATGGGGGCTGCGCTGGGAGGCAGCAAGGCAGCCCACCCTGTGTGGGTCTCTGGGCTCCTGATCTGGCATCAGGCCATGCTTAGCTTTCCTAGCACGTGGGGCTGGACCCACCTGAGCCTGGGTGACCCAGTGCCCTTGGATCCAGAGAGGGCCATAGAGCAAGGCGAGCCCCAGGATGGCAGGATGGGACTGAGACCGAGGGGGCGCCCAAAGTGGACAGCGGGGGTCAGGCCCTGCTGTCCCTGTGGGAACTGGCATTCTCATGAGGGCATCTGGGAGACACCCTGGTGGTGGACCAGTCTAGCACTTGCTGCCTGGAGTGCCATCTCTGGCACAGACCCCTTCTTTTCTCAGGGGTCTCCACCTTCGGCGCTTCCTGAACCCAGCGGGTGGCTGGAGCGGGAAGGTGGGGAGGGCGGCCTCAACTGGGCAGTGTCCCCCTCCTGGGCCCCGGCCCCCCTCACTCCTGTGCGTCACCCTGCCTCTCCTACAGATGCTGCTGCCCCAGCCCCAGCTGCCCCAGGGCAGGAAAGCACGTCCATCCAGAGGACACAGGCATGCCCTGAGGCTCCAGGACCTTCCACAGGGGATCAGAGCAGCCCCAGCCCTGGGGGGCCACATCCGGAGCCCCCGGCCATGGAGGCTGGGGCTGCATCCGGTGAGGCCTGGCAACAGGTTGAAGGCAAAGTGCCCCTGCTTCCGGAACCCCTGCCTCCAGCCATAACCACCCCTCCTTTCTGACCCCACCTTGGTTACTTGGGTGCCCATCCCATGGGGTTGAACTGGCAGAACCTGAGACCCCCACCATTCAGTTGGCTCCACATGGCGGGGGTCCTGGACAAGGC
>SJYF01000618.1:802558-815072 GCA_006410515.1 Procapra przewalskii | reverse complement strand
AACTAAAAAGCCTCCTGATGAAAGTGAAAGAGGAGAGTGAAAATGTTGGCTTAAAGCTCAACATTCAGAAAACTAAGATCATGGCATCTGGTCCTATTACTTCATGGGAAACAGATGGGGAAACAATGGAAACAGTACCAGACTATTTTGGGGGTCTCAAAAATCACTGCAGATGGTGACTGCAGCCATGAAATTAAAAGATGCTTACTCCTTGGAAGGGAAGTTATCACTAACCTAGACAGCATATTCAAAAGCAGAGATATTACCTTGGCAACAAAGGTCCGTCTAGTCAAGACTGTGGTTTTTCCTGTGGTCATGTATGGATGTGAGAGTTGGACTGTGAAGAAGCCTGAGTGCCCAAGAATTGATGCTTTTGAACTGTGGTATTGGAGAAGACTCTTGAGAGTCCCTTGGACTGCAAGGAGATCCAACCAGTCCATTCTGAAGGAGACCAGCCCTGGGTGTTCCTTGGAAGGAATGATGCTAAAGCTGAAACTCCAATATTTTGGCCACCTCATGCGAAGAGTTGACTCATTGGCAAAGACTCTGATGCTGGGAGAGATTGGGGGCAGGAGGAAAAGGGGACAACAGAGGATGAGATGGCTGGATGGCATCACTGACCTGATGGACATGAGTCTAAGTGAACTCTGGGAGTTGGTGATGGACAGGGAGGCCTGGCGTGCTGCGATTCATGGGGTCGTAAAGAGTCGGACACAACTGAACGACTGAACTGAACTGAAGGGTCCTACTTCATTCTTTTCCATGAGGATATCCAGTTTTCCCAGCATTATTGTTGAAAAGACTGTTCTTTCCCCACTGAATGGTTTTAGCCCCCTTGTAAAAAATCATTTGGCTATATATGGAAGAATGTTTCTGGGATCTCTAGTCTTCTCCTTTGGTGTGTCTGTCTTTACGCAAGTACTACACTATTTCGATTCCTGTAGATTTTCAGGACGTTTAGAAACCAGGAAATGTGAATCCTCTAGTTTTGTTCTTTTTCCAGATTGCTTTACCTATTGGGGTCCTTTAAGACGTCACTGGATTTTAGGATAGGTTTTTCTATTTTTGCAAAAAAAATAAAAAAGTCATTAGAATACTGATAAAGATTCAGTTGAATCTGTGGATTGCTTTGGGTTTTATTGAGATTTTAAAAATATTAGATCTTCCAATTGATGAACATGGGATATGTTTCTGTTTATTTATGTCTTCTTTATTTCAACAAGATTTTTGAGTTTTCATTGTAAAGTCTTTCACTTCCTTTGGAAAGTTTATGAAAGTGAAAGTCACTCAGTTGTGTCTGACTCTTTGTGACCCCATGGACTATACATATAGTCCATTGCATTTTCCTGACCAGAATACTGGAGTGGGCAGCCTTTCCATTCTCCAGGGTATCTTCCCAAACCAGGGATCAAACCCAGGTCTCCCACATTGCAGGCAGATTCTTTACCAGCTGAGCCACCAGGAAGGCCCTTGTAAAGTTTACACCTAAGTGTTCTATTCTTTTTGATGCCATTGTAAATTGAATGTTTCCATTATTTTCTTTTCAGACTGTTCACTGTTACTATCTAGAAATGCAACTGACTTTTGTGTGTTGACTTTGTATACTGATAGTTTGTTGAATTCATATATTAGCTCTAACGGATTTTTTGGTGGAATCTTTAGGGCTTCTTACGTATAAGATCTTCCCTTTCATGGATCACAGCCTTGTTGTGGGGGAGCGGCTTTCTAAACTCAGTGAAGCTATGAGCCATGCTGTGCAGAGCCACCCAAGATGGGTGGGTCATAGTGAAGAGTTGTAAGAAAACAGGGTCCACTGGAGAAAGAATCAGCAACCTACTCTAATATTCTTGCCTGGAGAACCGCATGGACAGTATGAAAAGGCAAAAAGATTTGACACTGGAAGTTGAGCCCCCAGCTCAGAAGGTCTCCAATATGCTCCTGGGGAAGAGCAGAGGGCAATTACTAACAGCTCCAGAAAGAATGAGGCAGCTGGGCTGTGGGAGACAGCAAATTGGGCAAGATGGCATGTTCAGCCTCTCTCACTCCATGTTTTGTAAATAATGTCTATGTAACAGCTGAGATCATTTGTAGCACTGCACATGAGCCTTACAAGGTGTTCATTTGGTCATGGGTTGTGTGCGGTTCGCATATATAAGCTTCACCTGGACAAGCAGCAGCATTTACTACTGTGTCACGGCTGTGTCCACTGGGTCAGCCATAAGAGGAGAGAGTTGTAATATGGCTGCACCAGCCAGGAGAGAGGTTGTAATATGGCTGCTGCACCAGCCAGGAGAGAGGCTGTGTTGTGTTAGGTTATGCTACGGCTGCTGCACCAGCCAGGAGAGAATAAATGTGTCTGCTGTTCCTACAGCTCCTCGCGTCTCATTCCAGCCTCTTAGCCTGAGCCTTCCCTACCCTGGGTTTGGCAAACAGAGCGGACAGCAAGACAATTGGTGTCATGACCAGGATGAACAGCTATACATGGGCCGAAACAAAAAGGACACTCAGTTGTGATGTATCTGGCGGTAAAAGTAAAGTCTGATGCTGTAGAAATGTTAGTTATGATCTCAAGTAGCCTCAGCCTGCAAGGACTTGGAGTGGGGCCTGGGTTCCCACCCAGAGACTGGGCTGGGTCATGGCAGTGAAAGCACCAGATCCTAACCAGTAGACCACTGGTCAGTGACAAGGGCCCTGGGCATTCAGCTTTGCAGAAAAGAATTTCCACAAAGACAGAAAGTAGTGAAACAAGTAAAGTATTAGGAGGGAAAAGAATACAGTACGTGTGGATAGACACATGGGCAGACTCAACAGGAGAGTCCCTGAGTTGCTGAGTCATGCCTGCATGGTAGTTCGAATAACTTTTACCGGGTATTTCTTCCAACCTTCCTTTGGCCAATCATTATGATTTGCCTGGTTCACAGTCCATATCTCAGTATCTTCCCATGTGTGTGTACGCATTGCTTAGCCAAAATGGATTCTACCAAAAAGGCACCTGGATGTGACCCGCCTTTGGCCTTCAAGGAGTCTTTGCTGTACATGTGTGGTCAGAGAGGTCTCCTGACTTCCCCAATGAGAAATTTGTGGTCTCTGCAGAGTCCAGCCTCCTCAATTGCCCTGCTAGTCTTATCTTCAAATTTTGGTCAATAGAGAATGAATCTCCAATTGCTCTACCCTGGGGGCGCCCATCTGCCTACTCCCTCGGGCTCTTGAACCAAGGTAAATTGGATGTGGTCAAGCAGGAGATGGCAAGATTAAACACCACATTTTGGGAATCAGTGAACTAAAATGGATTGTTGTTTTTCAGTTCTCAGTTGCATCCAGCTCTTTGCAACCCCATGGACTGCAGCACACCAGCCTTCCTTGTCCCTCACCATCTCCTGGAGCTTGTTCAAACTCATGTCCATTGAGGTGGTGATGCCATCCAACCATCTTGTCCTTTGTTGTCCCTTTCTCCTCTTGCCCTCAATCTTTTCCAGCAACAGGGACTTTTCTCATGAGTCAGCTCTTCCCATCAGGTGGCCAAAGTATTGGGTGGGAATGGGCAATTTAACTCAGTTGTTGCTGTTCATCGGCTAAGTACTGTCCGACTTAGGGACCGGTGGGGGGGCGGGTTGCTGGCCTCAGGCTGGGGCCCGGCATGTCTACGCCCCGCAGTGACCCCACTGCGCACGGAGGTGGCACTTGGGCACCTGGGTCCCAACTCCCCAGTCCAGCAGCCGCCAGGAGCCAGTCAGGCATGCCCTCCTCCCCAGTTTTAGCTGATGGCAGAGTGCAGGTACAGGTTGGACCGCCTCGCTGGGGAGCGTTTCCCCAGACGTGAGCCCCAGGGTCGGACTAGATGAAGAGCGACCTGCCGAGGATGGATGGATGGATGATGGATGGCCTGGGTGGGGGGGCCAGGTGGCAGGAGGCCCCCGTGTGGGTTGGGGCCGCGCGCTTGTCTCCCTGGGGGCCCGCGCCTGAGCCCATGTGTGCGCGCTGCCCTTCCTGGGCGCCACCAGCCCTCGCCTGCCTGCATGGGTGACCAGCCATCGTCCCCTGTCTGGGAGCTACCTGGCTCTGCCCCGTGCTGGTGTTGCTCCCCGGCCGCCACAGCCGGCGTCACCGTGCGGAGCTCTCTCCGGGCTTGAGTCCAGGAGCTGGGCGCCGTGCATGCGCGTGACAGGCACGAGGGCGCAGAGACATGTGTAGCCGCGTATTCTCGCTGGCCAGTGGTGATCAGGAGCCCCGCGCGGCACCCTCCCCGGCCGAGGAGGACCATGTGCTGGCGGCCTCTGGTGAGACCCCCGCGTCATTCCCTGGCGGACCACTCGCATCTGGATCTCTTGCGGCGCACGGCCACCCGCTCCACCTCCGCTTCTGCGGTCCTTATGGTGACCAGCCCCCATCCTGAAGCTATCCAGGGCCCACTGTAGGTCACCTCATTAGCATAATAGGCAATACATGTGTAAATACATATATATGTATAAAGTATGAAAATATAGCCTACAATGCTAAGAACTGTTCAAGGCAGTAGCGATACAGAGATAAGAATATCTACCCCAAACCACTAACTTCACAGTGGTTATATATCCTTTTTCTTTTAAATTTGGTTTTGTTTCTGTCATTGAAAGACACAAAGGTTGAGACCTGGAGAGGCTGATGTAGTTTTTCCATGACCTGAGTAAGAATGCTGGGCATTTCTCACTAGAAAGAGGGGGAAATGGTTGGCTGCATCGAGTAAGCAGCACCCAGGTGAGTAAGTGAGACGTGAAATCAAGAGGAGGAGGACTTGGCCTCTGATCAGGTGGATTTGGAGGTGTGGAAAAATAAGTTTCCAAGAATAGCTGCCAACTGGGCACTTATCTCTCACTAGTGAGAGTGACTCTCAAATGTAGGAGGAATGAAGGAAGGGAGGAAGGGCTCAGTATCTGCACAGCATTACTGCTTGGGGCTTCAGGCCTGTGGTATTGTAAATGTCCTTGTCCTCAGTTCCTGGCACAAAGTTTCAAAACTTGAAATTTCCCAACTGGCAGAAGCATCTTGTGATGCTAATGAGTTGACCCCTGAGGTCTCTGAATAACTTAGGAAGGGGGCTGGTTTCCAGAAAGACAGGAATGTGACTAGAGGCTTGGAACTTTGATCCCCCAACCCCAGCATCTTGGGAGGGGAGGAGGGTGGAGACAGTTTAATGATGAGGCAGTGATTTAATCAATTATGCCTATTTGATGAAACCCCAATAAAAATACTTGACCCCAGGGCTAGATGAAGCTTCCTGGTACCGCACTGATTTGCTTTGATGCCAGGAGAGGGCTGTGCCTGATTCCATGTGAGGGCATGGAAGCTCTGCTCCCTGCATGCTGGCCGCCCGCACCGGTCCTCTGCATCTCTTCCATCTGGCTGTATCTTTGCTGATATGTATCATAAGTATAGCACTTTCCTGAGTTCTATGAGTCATTTTAGCAAATTTGTGAACCTAAAGGTGTCATACGAACTCCTGAATCTATAACCAGTTCGTCCTAAGTGCAGGTGGCCCCTGAGGTTTGAGACTGGTGTCACAATCCAACTCGTCTTGTGGGACTGATCCTCTTACTTGTAGGGTCTGTGCTGACTCCAGGTAGTGAGGGTCAGACTTGTCCAGCTGCTGTGGAAGATAACTCTCACAGGAGTATGGGGATAACTCTCACGAGGAGTCCGCAGCTTCCGAATTTCAGAAAGTTGAGCCCCCAATTTTGACTCCTCAAATTTCCTGATTGCCATTGGCATTGCTCATCCATTTATCCCAATAATCTTGTAAACATACATTTTCCAATTCTGGATGTGTTTATGCTTTAAAACTAGAGAGTAGTTGGTTATTTGGCTGAATCTTGAATGACACTGTGTCTTCTTCACAGATCTTCCTAATGCTTGAGATAAACAGTGACAGACACAGTTGGACATCTACTGATGCACACAGTCGCCCTGTAGCCTCTTTTTGGCAAAACCTTAGTGTCTCTTCACATCCTCCTTCATCCACGGTGGGAGGCTCCTAGCTCTTCATTTGGTCCTTAGCCCAAATGTATTGGTGGCTGGTTCACTTGACTACTAGAGTCGAAAGAAATGACCTGCCTGAACCAGAGCAGAGATCATAGGTATGAGAGTGGGCTGCCATAGGAATTACTGTTGAAATATATGAGATCTGAATCTGAGGGCTCTCAGTGATCATAGCATTTGCTATGTTTAGAGAATGGAGTAGGTCCGGACTCCTGTCCCTAGTAACTTTCCAGTAAGAATCAATATAACATTGTCTGGGCACCAGTGGACCAAAATGATGATGAGTGATAGCAAATAACCTTAAAGATGGTGATTTACACCTTTACAGCATCTTATATGGCTAAGTATTATTGCAAGCAAATTACTCATATAAATGTGATACATCATAACTCCTTAAAAAGGAAGAAAATTATGAAAATCAAAGACAAAATTGATGCATTGGTAATCATGGTAGAAGATTTTAATACACTATGTTTAGAAACCATAGATCAGATGTATAAAAATACTTAAATTTTATGGAAGTTTTGATATCACAACTGAAAACATTTATGAGTTAGAAAGATAGACAGGTGGCAATTTGCATTCATGAAATGGAGGAGCCATATTATTTTCAGATGCCTACATGCCATCCTCAAAAATGAGAAGCCATTGAGTCACCAACCCCTCAAAGCAGAAATGATACAGGTCATATTTTCTGATCACTGTAAAATGATATTGTTGACTGTTGGTGAAAGGGTAAACAAGTTATAGATAACCACCTGGAAGTCTTAGAAACCATCCTAAATAATTTCTGCATTAAATGGAAAGCTGAAATGATGATTAAGACATGAAGCTAGCAAGAAAGGATGCCCCTTTGTTTCCCCAGCTCTCAGAATTCTCAGGCAAACATGGGAAAATAATTCACTCTGGTCATATTCAGGTTCTCTTCACTAAAATGGGAGTGAGATTACTGCAGAAACACAAAATTTTAAATGAGAACTTAACTTCTCATATGCTCACACTATACAAACTGTTGTTACCAGATGGTACCTTAGAAAAAATAGCATTCAGAATGCACACTCTTTGGGGTTTCTTCTAAGACCCCACTCTTTGCAGGCATGAGTCAATGTACCATCAATACAGGTTTTCCCATGCTCCTGTGCACGTAAGGTTGCTGGCCCCTTGGCAGCTTGGTCAACAGATATGATAGCTAGCTAGCAGATGGTGATTGCCACCATGAAATTAGAGGACAGGTTGCTTCTTGGTAGGAAAGCTATGACAAACCTAGACAGTGTATTAAAAGCAAAGACATCACTTTGCCAACAAAGGTCTGTATAGTCAAGGTTATGGTTCTTTCCAGTAGTCATGTACAGATGTAAGAGTTGGACCATAAAGAAAGCAGAGTGCTGAAGAATTGATCATTTCGAACTGTGTTGCTGGAGAAGACTCTTGAGAGTCCCTTGGACAGCAAGGAGATCAAACCAGTCAATCCTAAAGGAAAATCAACCCTAAATACTCATTGGAAGGACTGACTCAGAATACTTTGGCCACCTGATGCAAAGAGCTAACTCAATGGAAAAGACCCTGATGCTGGTAAAGATTGAAGGCAGAGGAGAAGAAGGTGACAGAGGATGAGATGGTTGTATGGTATTACCAATTCAATGGACATGAACTTGGGCAAACTCTGGGAGATGGATGGTGTGGTATAGGGAGGCCTGATGTGCTGCAGCCCATGGGGTCACAAAGAGTTGGACACGACTTGGTGACTGAACAACAAGATTAGATAGATCTATCAATAGATAGATTATACTGATTGATGGGTTGGTAGATTAAGTAGATAGATATATAGATGATAACAAAATCATAGATAAATAGAAAAATAAAGCTATAGATAAATGGAAACATAGATAAATCGATTAGATGGGGATAGATAAACAAGATGATATTAGGGATATATAGATAGATGAAAGATATGTAGATATGATAGATGGTAGAAAGATTACGGATAGACTAGATCTATTTATCAATAGATTAGATTGATTGATCCGTCATTAGATATTCGGAAAACTCCTTCTGATTCAGAAAACTGAAATCCTGAAGCAAATTACAGCAGACCCACTCTATCACAGTTCCCAAGGAAGTCAGGGGATTCCCAGGGCAGAAGCAAAGACAGAGGAGACCAGGGCTGAGCACAGCACCTGGACATCTGTGTTTCAACAATGGTCCCAGCTTGAGGCAAGGCAAGTGGGCAGTGAGACAGAGATCTCCCACTGAAGTGGGAACACTCAGTTTTGCTCCGTCTGCAGAGGATTGGGCAGCCACAGACCAAGACCAGAGAAACAGGAGCATCCAATCTGAAATCACGAGGCACGAAAGGAAGGTGGCCACTGGGTAAAGGGCAGAAACCACAAATCAATGGACTCCTGATGTTGGAATTATGAGTGTGCCGATACATAAAAAGCAGAACAAAAGATAAAACTCATGTGCAGAGAGGAAGATACCATAAAGCTGACCAGACAATTTTGGAAATAGCCAATAAGTAATTCTAAAATAGAAAGCTGAAATAATATAATAGCTGAAATTAAAACTCAAAGTGTGGTGTGATTTAAACATTAACTTAGACTGGGCTGCAAAAAGAATTAGTGAACTAGAAAATTAAGGTGCGCTGCTGCTGCTGCTAAGTCACTTCAGTCATGTGACCCCATAGATGGCAGCCCACCAGGCTCCCCTGTCCCTGGGATTCTCCAGGCAAGAACACTGGAGTGGGTTGCCATTGCCTTCTCCCAGTGGACATGAGTTTGACTAAATTCCAGGAGATGATGAAGGATAGAGAAGCCTGGCATGCTGCAGTCCATGGAGTTGCAAACAGTCAGACACAACAGCAAATGAACAACAACAACAACCATCTTGTGTCTTCCTCATCATTTTTTTTTTTGATGTAAGTTTCCTTTTTTGGTAATTTCCTGCAGTTTTTTGGTCAATAGTTGTTCAGCAGATATTTTGGTATTTTCTAAGAAGGGATGTCAGATCTGTCCATATAGTCAGAGCTATGATTTTTCCAGTACTCATGTATGGATCAGAGAAGGCAATGGCACCCCACTCCAGTACTCTTGCCTGGAAAATCCCGTGGACAGAGGAGCCTGGTAGGCTGCAGTCCATGAGGTCGTGAAGAATCGGACACGACTGAGCAACTTCGCTTTCACTTTTCACTTTCATGCACTGGAGAAGGAAATGGCAACCCACTCCAGTATTCTTGCCTGGAGAATCTCAGGGAAGGGGGAGCCTGGTGGACTGCCGTCTATGGGGTCGCACAGAGTCGGACACTACTGAAGCGACTTAGCAGCAGCAGCAGCATGTACGGATGTGAGAGTTGAACCATAAAGAAAACTGAGCACTGAAGAATTGATGCTATTGAACTGTGGTGTTGGAGAAAACTCTTGAGAGTCCCTTGGACTGCAAGGAGATCAAACCTGTCAATCCTAAAGACAATCAGTCCTGAATATTCATTGGAAGACCTGATGCTGAAGCTGAAGCTCCGATACTTTGGTCACCTGATGCAAAGAACCAACTCATTGGAAAAGACCCTGATGCTGGAAAGATTGAAGGCAGGAGGAGAAGGGGATGACAGAGGATGAAATGGCTGGATGGCATCACCGACTCAACAGACATGAGTCTGAGAAAGCTTCAGGAGTCAGTGATGGACAGGGAAGCCTGGCGTGTTGCAGTCCATTGGATCGCAGTCCACTGGGACCCGACTGAGCAACTGAACTGAAGAAGGGATGAGTACATATCCTTCTGCTCTGCCATCTTGAGCTTATCTCCTTCCTGTGCAGTGTTTGTGTGAAGATAAGTTTTCGTTTCTCTGAGATAATATCCAAGGGTGCAAATGCTGGGGTTTGTAATAGTGTGTGTTTGGTTTTGTAAGAAACTGCCCAGTGTGTTCCAGAATGGCTGCACTAGTTTACATTCTGACCAGCAGTGCCTGTGGTATTGTTTCGCTTTGTCCTCACTACATTTGGTGGTGTTATTTTTATAAAAAACAAACAAACAAACAAAATAAAGTTCAATTTAAATAGAGTTGAAAGCTAGAAAGGGGAGTTCTCGTGGCCTATGATGATAGCAGAGCCCAACAGAGGAAGAAATATTTGCTCTTCTTGACTGGCAAGGGTTCAGCCAGTGAGATAGAGTCACAACTCAGCCAATGAAAAGCCACTGCACTTTGAACTCTCAGTTCTTCTTGTTTGCTGTGGCCTTCTCAATATATTTTTCTCCCCTAAAGAGTTCTCTCCTTCTTGTTGCAGGGGAGTTATACATGGTTTGTGATGCCTGAGGACCCCAATTTGGAATTATTTGCTGACCCTGAATAAGCCCATTTTTTACTTTTATTGTTTATTTATTATTTTTTTATTTATTTTTTTATGCTTTTGAACTGTGGTGTTGGAGAAGACTTTTTAAATTTTTATTTATTTTAATTAGAGGCTAATTACTTTATAATATTGTAGTGGTTTTTGCCATACATTGACATGAATCAGACATGGGTGTACATGTGTTCCCCATCCTCCCACCTCTCTCCCCATCCCATCCTTCAGGGTCATCCCAGTGCACCAGCCCTGAGCACTCTGTCTCATGCATTGAACCTGGACTGACAATCTGTTTCACATACGATAATATACATGTTTCAATGCTATTCTCTCAAATCACCCCACCCTCGCCTTCTCCCACAGAGTCCAAAAGTCTGATCTTTACATCTGTGTCTTTTTGCTGTCTCACATATAGGGTCATCATTATCATCTTTCTAAATTCCATATATATGTGTTAATATACCGTATTGGTGTTTTTCTTTCTGACTTACTTTGCTCTGTATAATAGGCTCCAGTTTCATCCACTTCATTAGAATTGATTCAAATGTATTATTTTTAATGGCTGAGTAATATTCCATTGTGCATAAGTGGTTGACCACCAGCACCACTTGTTAAACAGATTTCCTTTTCTCCATTGTATATTCTTGCCTCCTTTGTCAAAGATAAGATGTCCATAGGTGCGTGGATTTATCTCTGGGCTTTCTATTTTGTTTCACTGATCTATATTTCTGTCTTTATGTCAGTACCATACTGTCTTGATGATTGTTGCTTTGTAGTATAGTCTGAAGTCAGGCAGGTTGATTCCTCCAGTTCCATCCTTTTTTCTCAAGATTGCTTTGGCTATTCGAGGTTTTTTTGTATTTCCATACAAACTGTGAAATTTTTTGTTCTAGTTCTCTGAAAAATACCATTGGTAGCTTGATAGAGATTGCTTGATAGGGACTGAATCTATAGATTGCTTTGGGTGTATATTCATTTTCTCTATACTGATTCTTCTGATCCATGAACATGGTATATTTCTCCATCTATTTGTGTCATTTTTGATTTCTTTCATCAGTGTTTTATAGTTTTCTTTATGTAGGTCTTTTGTTTCTTTAGGTAGGTTTATTCCTAAATATTTTCTTCTTTTCATTGCAATGGTAAATGGAATTGTTCCCATAATTTCTCTGTTTTCTCATTGTTAGTGTATAAGAATGCAAGAGATTTCTCTGTGTTAATTTTATATCCTGCAACTTTACTATATTTATTGATTAGCTCTAGTAATTTTCTGATGGTGTCTTTAGGGTTTTCTATGTAGAGGATCATGTCATAAGCAAACAGTGAGAGTTTTACTTCTCTTTTCCAATCTTGATTCCTTTGATTTCTTTTTCTTCTCTGATTGCTGTGGCTAAAACTCCCAAAACTATGTTGAATAGTAGTGGTAAGAGTGGGCACCCTTGTCTTGTTCCTGACTTTAGGGGAAATCTTTTCAATTTTTCACCATTGAGGATAATATTGCCGTGGGTTTATCATGTATGGCTTTTATTATGTTGAGGTATGTTCTTTCTATGCCTGCTTTCTGGAGGATTTTTGTCATAAATGGACGTTGAATTTTGTCAAAGGCTTTCTCTGCATCTATTGAGATAATCCTATGTTTTTATATTTCAAGTTGTTAATGTGGTGTATCACATTGATTGATTTGTGAATATTGAAAAATCCTTGCATCTCTGGGATAAACCCACTTGGTCATGATGTATGATCTTTTAATTTTATTTTTTTTGCACTTTTCTTTTTATTTATTTATTTATTTATTATTATTTCCCTACATTACAATACTGTATTTGTTTTGCCATACATCGATATGAAATGGCCACAGGTGTACCTGATCTCCCAATGCCGAAGCCTCCCCCCCACCTCCCACCCCACACCATCTCCCTGGATCATCCCGTGCGCCAGCCCCAAGGATCCTGTATCCTGTATTGAACATAGACTGGCGCTTCATTTCTTACATGATAGTCTACATGTTTCAATGCCATTCTCCCAAACCATCCCACCCTCTCCCTCTCCCCCAGAGTCCAAAAATCCGTTCTATACCTCTGTGTCTCTTCTGTTATCTCACATAGTGGGTCATCATTACTATCTTTCTAAATTCCATATATATGTGTCAGTATACTGTATTGGTG
>SJYF01000618.1:767739-797328 GCA_006410515.1 Procapra przewalskii | reverse complement strand
AAAAAAAAGATCATTAGGTGTACCAATCTGGAGCTCCCGGCAGAAATTTGCACTGAAGATACATATTGGAGTCCACTGCATATATCTGAGCTTTAAAAAGATGAAAGGGAATAATACTTTGGAAGCCACTGAACCGTCTGCTCAATATATCTGTTAAGCCTAAAATTGTTGTTGAAACAATGTCTAAAAATTTATTTTAAAAAGGAGTAAGATTTATGAAAAAAAGAGAAAGATACAGGACAAAGAAGATCCAATATCCAGTCCTGGAAAACTCCAGTATTTGAGAGTCTGGAAACTACTTTGCTGGATGACTCCCAGCAAAGTAGTTAAAAAATGAACAGAGTTGTGGGAGGCACCCAAAAATACTTAGCCATGAAAACTGAGAAATAAAGTATGTTGAGGGAGTGGCCAGCTGAGAAGTGGACTAAAGGAGGACAAAAGAATGACGTTGAAACAAATGGGGTGACAGATGAAGGGAGGTGCTGCCATCTACATGATATTCCTACACAACTGTATGGAAAATTTTCAGAATTTTTTAGATTAGACTGAGTTAAAAATTGGAGAATGGGAAATCAAGGAGATTTTTTCGCTTTGACTTGGTTTGGTTTAAATTTAAGGCAAAAGGCATTAAAGCACATTTGTTGCCAAAAATGAATGATCCACTGTGATGAGAGATGAAGGCTGCAAGGATGAAGGAAATAAGCAAAGGAAACAATTTGCAGAGAACATTGTCTACTGCTGAGGGTGGGGTGAGACAGAAGTCATAGCTGTGCAGAGAGGAATAAGCATAGTGAGGAAAGTGGATAAAACTTGGGTGGCCCTACTCGGCATAGTTTACTTGAGTTAGACAGGGCTGTGGTCCATGTGATCACTTTGGTTAGTTTTCTGTGACTGTGGTTTTCATCCTGTCTCCCCTCTGATGGAGGATGACATAAATGAAATCCTTTATGATTATACAGTGGAAATGACAAATAGATTCAAGGGATTAGATCTGATAGAGTGCCTGAAGAACTAAGGATAGAGGTTCCTGACATTATACAGGAAGCAGTGATCAAGACCATCCTCAAGGAAAAAAAATGCAAAAGGCAAAATGATTGTTTGAGGAGGCCTTACAAGTAGCTAACAAAAGAAGAGAAGCTAAAGACAAAGGAGAAAAGGAAAGATATACCTATTTGAATGTAGAGTTCCAAAGAATAGCAAGGAAAGATAAGAAAGCCTTCCTCGGTGATCAATGCAAAGAAATAGAGGAAAACAATAGAATGGGAAAAACTAGAGATCACTTCAAAAAAATTAGAGATACCAAGGGAACATTTTACGCAAAGATGGGCACAATAAAGGACAGAAATGTTAAGGACCTAACAGAAGCAGAAGATATTAAGAAGAGGTGGCAAGAATACATGGAAGAAGTATACAAAAAGAAGATCTTCATGACCCAGATAATCATGATGGTGTGATCACTCACCTAGAGCCAGACATTCTGGAATGTGAAGTCAAATGGGCCTTAGGAAGCATCACTACAAACAAAGCTAGGAGAAGTGATGGAATTCCAGTTGAGCTATTTCAAATCCTAAAAGATGATGCTGTGAAAGTGCTGCACTCAATATGCCAGCAAATTTGGAAAACTCAGCAGTAGCCACAGGACTGGAAAAGGTCAGTTTTCATTCCAATCCCAAAGAAAAGCAATGCCAAAGAATGCTCAAACTATCACACAATTGCACTCATCTCACATGCTAGCAAAGTAATGCTCAAAAGTCTCCAAGTCAGGCTTCAACAGTATGTGAATTTCCAGATAGTCAAGCTGGATTTAGAGAAGGCAGAGGAACCAGAGATCAAATTGCCAATATCCGTTGGATCATCAAAAAATCAAGAGAGTTCCAGAAAAACATCAACTTTGGCTTTATTGACTACCCAAAGCCTTTGACTGTGTGGATCACAACAAACTGTGGAAAATTTTCAAAGAGATGGGAATACCAGATCACCTTACCTGCCTACTGAGAAATTTGTATGCAGGTCAAGAAGCAACAGTTAGAACTGGACATGGAACAACAGACTGGTTCCAAATAGGAAAAGGAGTACATCAAGGCTATATATTGTCACCCTGCTTATTTAACTTATGTGCAGAATACATCATGAGAAATGCCACATTGGATGAAGCACAAGCTGGAATCAAGATTGCTGGGAGAAATATCAATAACCTCAGATATGCAGATGAAACCACCCTTATGGCAGAAAGTGAAGAACTAAAAGCCTCTTGATGAAAGTGAAAGAGGAAAGTGAAAAAATTGGTTTAAAACTCAACATTCAGAAAACAAAGATCATGGCATCCAGTCCCATCACTTCATGGCAAATAGTTGGGGAATCAATGGAAATAGCAGAGACATCTTTTCTTGAGCTCCAAAATCACTGTAGATGGTGATTGCAGCCATGAAATTAAAAGATGTTTGCTCCTTGGAAGAAAAGCTATGACCAACCTAGAGAGCGTATTAAAAAGCAGAGGCATTACTTTGCCAAGAAAGGTCTGTTTAGTCAAAGCTATGGTTTTTCCAGTAGTCACGTATGAATATGATGGACTATAAAGAAAGCTGAGCACCAAAAAATTAATGCTTTTGAACTGTGGTGTTGGAGAAGATTCTTGTGAGTCCCTTGGACTGCAAGGAGATCCAACCAGTCCATCTTAAAGGAAATCAGTCCTGAATATACATTGAAAGGACTGAAGCTGAAACTCCAATACTTTGGCCACCTGATGCAAAGAATTAATTCACTAGAAAAGACCCTGATGCTGGGAAAGATTGAAGGTGGGAGGAGAAGGGGATGAAAGAGGATGAGATGGTTGGATGGCATCATTGACTCGACGGACATGAATTTGAGTAAGCTCTGTGAGTTGGTGATGGACAGGGAACCCTGGCGTATTGCAGTCCATGGGGTCACAAAGAGTTGGACATGACCGAGTGACTGAATTGAACTGGGATAAAAGCCCAGCAGGACTGCACAGCCTCCTCTTAGATTCCCTGATGATTTTCAGCTTTTGATTTGTTCCTAAGGGCCATCAGTGAGGACGGTTGCTAGAGAAAGGTTACAATGATCCTCAAGCGAAGGACTTGCCCTGGCCAAGAAAAGAAAAAAAATGAAGATGGTGGAGGGATGAGTGGATGGATGTAGACTGCATTAGAGCTGGTGATGAGGGTGTCAGGAACTGTGACATGATGCAAGGGATTGTTCCTCAGGGATATTGACATTGTCAAAGATTCCAATGAGTATACAAAGTGGCAAATCACTTTGCGGACTGCATGGCAGTTCATTATAAAGTTAAATGTTCAGCTACCCCCATGACCCATGGATTTTATTTCTAGGCATACTCTAGAGAATATATGCCTGCAGAAAGTTCAGGACAAGAATATTCTTAACAGCATTGTTCATAATTGCTAAAAGTGAGCACAGTCCATTTTCCATCCAATGTTGTCTAGGCGATGAACAACAGAATGCTTTCTATAATTTAAAAATTAGCAAAATAATCAGAAAAGGCCAAAGTGGAACAGTTGGTAAAGTCTGATTTGCACCTGGGGATTGTGATATGGTTATTGAATAGTTTTGTATGAATGTTAATTTTCTGGTTTGAGCCTTTTACTGTGTTTATGCAATGTGTTGCCCTGTGCGTATTCTTGGTGCTATTTTGCAACTTCTTTGTAAGTCTAGAAATATGTTTTTTTTTTCCATGTGAATTGTTTTAATGATGAGTGTTGGAATAGGCTAACTGGCCAGCCAGGGAGTTGTTGTTTGGTCATTACAGAGATGCAACGTGGGTGAGCTCCATCCCCACAGCCTGAACCCTAGGGAGAAGGATTTTGGGTGGAGGAGGCAAGAGAGAATGTGGGAAGCAGCACTGAGGATGTTAAGGGAAAACAGACAAATGGCCATTGCTAGAAATCTAACAGGAGTACGGTTCCACTCCAGAAGGAGGAAAGGAGACTTGTGGGGAGAAATCTGAGGTCTAGATAGTGGAACATGGATCTTATCAAGTTGATGGGGATTGGCACTCAGGAAATCTGAATTACTGGGAAATCCCAGTGGAGATCCAGGCAAATGAGAGCATACAGGGCTTTAGAGTGGATGAGCGTGGGCTCTGGCCCTAGTGCTGGGCCAGGATGAAATGAGGATTCCAGAACAGGTGGACATTCAGCTGGTCCCCAGATGCCCTCACTGCTTCTCTTAGAAAGCCCAGGTGTAGACAGACGTTCCACCCAGGTCACATGCTCGGGGCCTGAGTGTAACTGGGCAGGACCCTATGGGGCCTTTCCGGGATAGACCCCCACCCCCTTATGTCCCCTGCCTGTCTCCTGTTTGTAGAACACCTTTAGCTTCCTAGGCCTTCCTGCATTCCAAAGAATAAATTTAATCAGAAAAGTTAGAAAATGCAGAAACAAAGAAAAATTGTCAAGCAAGACAAAATAGTAATAGTTTGGCCATAAAATGAAGTCAAGGACCTTCAGCTCCTCCTCAAGGGCTATAGATAATATTCTGAGTCATATTCTTTGAACTGTTTTGCCAATAACATAACCTTTACCAGGCAAAGAAGTTAATTACATGATGACCAGATTATAGCCAAGACATAAGCCTCTCTCCTCTTGCACAATTCCAAGAACTGGCCTCAAGGAAATGGGAACAAACTAACTTTGAAGCTGAAGATTTACTATACTTAAAATAATCAAGGTGACACTGACCGGACCACTGCATGACCAACTTCAAGATAATTGCTTCAGGTGAGTGTACTGATCTCTACCCCCTTTGCATGTAAATTCCCGAAATTTCCCCTTGAAAGCTCTTGCCCCCTGATTGACAATGGAGGGTTGATTTTTTGAGACATAAGTCCACCTTCACCCCAAGATTTCCAGGCTCCTCAATAAAGCTATATTTCTTTTTACCCAACACTTATTTCTCAGTACTGAATTCTTGAACAATGAGCAGCCAAAACTGAATTTCCTAAGAACACCAAGAGGGACAATAGGGCAGAGCTCCAGGTGGGAGAGAAATGGTCTGTTTGGGGAAGTTTGTCTCAGCATTGGGGGCTGTTAAGATCTCTCTGTGGGTTTCCCCAATGGGCTTTTTTAATGATTGATGTCACAACTGTCCAATAGCATCCCCATCAATGCACATGGGGTACCATCTGGTGTCCTTCCATATCGTCCTCTGTCTGCCCAAGTCATTCCATGACCTCCCAGCCACCCCTGTGGTCTCCCAGGACTGCCACTATCTTCCTGTGTCTCTGTCTCTGTCTCTCTCTGTGTATGTGTGTTTCTCACTGTTTCTCTCTCTCTCTCTTTCTGTATCTTTGTCTATCTCTGTATCTATTTCTCTCTCACTGTCTCTCCTTCAGAAAAAAACATCTGCTTTATTGACTACACTAAAGCCTTTGACTGTGTGGAACACAACAAACTGGAAAATTCTTAAAGAGATGGGAATACCAGACCACCTGACCTGCCTCTTGAGAAATCTGTAAGCAGGTCAGGAAGAAACAGATAGAACTGGACAGGGAACAACAGACTGATGCCAAAAAGGAAAAGGAGTACATCGAGGCTGTACACTGTCACCCTGCTTATTTAACTTAAATGCAGAGAAAATCAGGCGAAGTGCCAGGCTGGATGAAACACAAGCTGGAAACAAGATTGCTGGGAGAATACCAATAACCTCAGATATGCAGATGACACCACCCTTATGGCAGAAAGTGAAGAACTAAAGAGCCTCTTGATGAAAGTGAAAGAGGAGAGTGAAAAAGTTGGCTTAAAACTCAACATTCAGAAAACTAAGATCATGGCATCTGGTCCCATCACTTCATGGTAAATAGATGGGGAAACAATGGAAACAGTGAGAGACTTTATTTTGGGGGGCTCCAAAATTTACTGCAGATGGTGACTGCAACCATGAAATTAAAAGATATTTGCTCCTTGGAAGAAAAGTTACGAGCAACACAGACAGCATATTAAAAAGCAAGACATCACTTTGCTGACAAAGCTATGGTTTCTCCAGTGGTCATGTATGGATGTGAGAGTTGGACCATAAAGAAAGCTGAGCGCCGAAGAATTGATGCTTTTGAACTGTGGTGTTGGAGAAGACTCTTCAGAGTCCCTTGGACTGTAAGGAGACCAAACCAGTCAATCCTAAAGGAAATCAGTCCTGAATATTCATTGGAAGGACTGATGCTGAAGTTGAAACTCCAATACTTTGGCCCCCTGATGCGAAGAGCTGACTCATTGGAAAAGACCCTGATGCTGGGAAAGATTGAAACAGGAGGAGAAGGGGACGACAGAGGATGAGATGGTTGGATGGCATCACTGACTCAATGGACATGAGTTTGAGCAAGCTCTGGGAGTTGGTGATGGAAAGAGAAGCTTGGCATGCTGCAGTCCATGGGGTTGCAATGAGTAGGACATGACTGAGTGATTGAACTGAACTGAACTGAACCTTCAAGAAAAATAGAAAAAGAATAACATGAACCCAAAGCAAGCAAAAAGAAGGAAATGACAAAGATGATGATGGAAATCATTGAAATAAAAAGAAAGAAAAAATAGAGAATATCAAAATCAAAAGTTGTTCTTTGAAAAAAATTAAAAAAGATTTTAAACGAAACGTTAGTTTTACTGAGGAAAAAAGGCACAAATTGCCAAAATGAAAGGGGAAACATTATTACCAACTTTTAAAAATAATTAAAGTGATAATAAGGGAACTGTCTGAACAACTTTATGTCAGGAAATTAGACAACCTAGATCAAACAGGCAAATTCCTAGAAAGACAAAAATCACTCAAGGTATGAAAAATCTGAGCAGGCCCTAACAAATAAAATAGAAGTTTAAAATTTTCCCACAAAGAGAAGCCTAGAATCTGATGGCTTCATTGCTACTGCTGCTACTGCTAAGTCGCTTCAGTTGTGTTCGACTCTGTGCGACCCCATAGACGGCAGCCCACCAGGCTTCGCCGTGCCTGGGATTCTCCAAGTAAGAACACTGGAGTGAGTTGCCATTTCCTTCTCCAGTGCATGAAAGTGAAAAGTGAAAGTGAAGTCGCTCAGTTGTGTCCAACTCTTAGCGACCCCATGGACTGCAGCCTACCAGGCTCCTCCATCCATGGGATTTTCTAGGCAAGAGTACTGGAGTGGGGTGCCATTGCCTTCTCCGGATGGTTTCATTGAAGAATCCACAAAACATTGAACAAAGAAACAACAGCAATCATTCACAAACTCTTTCAGAAAACAATGTAGGGAACAAAGATACCACAAGAAAACTATAGGCCACTATTCGTCTTAAGTATGAACATAAAAATTCTGAATAAAACATTAGCAAATGGAATTCAGTAACATATTGAAAAGAATCAGATGTGATTTATCCCAGGAATGTAAGGTTGGTTTGACATTTGAAAGTCAGTTATGTAATACACAGACTAGAAATAGGTAGGAGGTGTCTCTTTGAGGTGATCAGAATGCTCTAATAGTGGATTTTGGTGATGGATTTATCAGAAATCATTGAATTGCATGTTTGAAGCAGCTGAATTTTATGGTGTGAAAATTATACCATAATAAAGTAAAAGTGAAGCTGCTCAGTCTTGTCCGACTCTGAGAACCCATGGATGCAGGCTACTCCATCCATGGGATTTTCTAGGCAAGAGTACCAGAGTGGGTTGCCATTTCCTTCTCCAGGGACTCTTCCTGACCCAGGGATCGAACCCAGGTCTCCCACATTGTAAACAGATGCTTTACCCTCTGAGCCAACAGGGAAGTCTGACAGGAAGATTTGGACTTGGCAGGGTCTAGAGCAGGCAACCCGGGAAGGGATGGGACAGAGGGTCATGGGCAGGAGGTCAGATGGACACACAGGAGGCGTGGGCTGAGACATGGGAGGTGGGAGATGTGGAGGTTTGGGGGTGTGGCACGCGGGACTGGGGTGGGGGCGGACAGGGCCGCACAGAGGCTGTGAGGCAAGGAGAGGGAGAGGGCTCAGGGCACTGGAAAGAGGTGTGGAGCATGAAAAGGGGAGCATGGCGGGGCCTGGGATAGATGCGGAGCGCTAGGCGCGACAGGAACGGGGGCTGGGGGTCTCCAACAGCAAGGCCCACGGAGTGGGCAAGCGGTGCCTGCAGCTCCACCGAAAAGAGGAGCTTGGCGACTCCCGGGATGACGGATGTGTGCAAGAGGTACCGGCGTCAGGAATCCAGCAGGAGCACGCTGCGCAGATGGTACTGGTCAGTCCTAGACCCTCGCAGCTCCAGGCGCCTGGGTGCAGGTGGTGCGGATACTACCTGCAGCGCTCTCGGAACAGCTGGCTGGGCAGTAGTCCTCAGGACGTGTGTATACTGGGGGCACCGCTTCTGTAGGCGGGCCATACCAAGTGTGGCCAAAGACATGAGCGCAGGGTGGGAGGCCTCGCCCTGCAGGTCGCCGGCCAGGGTCCATTCCAGGAACCATTCCAACATGAGCCAAGAGTGACACAATGTGCACGGCTCCGCGGCAAGTTAATGAAAGTCACGGAATTGCACATTAACGAGGGACTTCCCAGGTAGAGGACTTCCCTGGTGCCGGGAGACCTGGGTTCAATCCCTGGGTCAGGCAGATCCTCTGGAGAAGGAAATGGCAACCCACTCCAGTACTCTTGCCTGGAAAATCGCATGGACGGAGGAGCGTAGTGGGCTACAGTCAATGGGGTCACAAGAGTCGGACACGACAGAGCGACTTCACTTCTTCACTTCTTCCCAGGTAGAACTAGTGGTAAAAAAAAAAACCTGCCTGCCAATGCAGGAGATGTAAGAGAGGCCAATTTGTTCCCTAGGTTGGGAAGGTCCCCTGACGAAGGGAATAGTAACCCACTCCAGTACTCTTGCCTGGAGAATCCCACGGACAGAGGAGCCTGGCAGCCGACAGTCCATAGGGTCACACAGAAGCAACTTAGCATGCATGCATACACATTGATGAGTGAAGCTGAGAGTATAACAATTAGGCCTTAGGTTCAGTTCAGTCGCTCAGTCATGTCCAACTCTTTGCAACCCCATGAACTGCAGCATGCCAGGCCTCCCTGACCATCACCAACTCCCGGAGTTCACCCAAACCCATGTCCATTGAGTTGGTGATGCCATCCAACCATTTCATCCTCTGTCATCCCCTTCTCCTCCTGCCCTCAATCTTTCCCAGCATCAAGGTCTTTTCCAATGAGTCAGCTCTTCGCATCAGGTGGCCAAAGTATTGGAGTTTCAGCTTCATTCAACATCAGGCCTTCCCATGAACACCCAGGACTGATTTCCTTTAGGATGGACTGGTTGGATCTCCTTGCAGTCCAAGGGACTCTCAAGAGTCTTCTCCAACACCACAGTTCAAAAGCATCAATTCTTCAGCACTCAGCCTTCTTCACAGCCCAACTCTCACATCCATACATGACCACTGGAAAAACCATAGCCTTGGCTATACGGATCTTTGTTGGCAAAGTAATGTTTCTGCTTTTTAATATACTATCTAGGTTGGTCATAACTTTCCTTCCAAGGAGTAAGTGTCTTTTAATTTCATGGCTGCAGTCACCATCTACAGTGATTTTGGAGCCCCCCATAATAAAGTCTCTATTTCCACTGTTTCCCCATCTATTTCCCATGAAGTGATGGGACCAGATGCCATGATCTTAGTTTTCTGAATGTTGAGCTTTCAGCCAACTTTTTCACTCTCCTTTTTCACTTTCATCAAGAGGCTCTTTAGTTCTTCACTTTCTGCCATAAGGGTGGTGTCATCTGCATATCTGAGGTTATTGATATTTCTCCCGGCAATCTTGATTCCAGCTTGTGCTTCCAGCCCAGCGTTTCTCATGATGTACTCTCCATATAAGTTAAAAAAGCAGGGTGACAATATACAGCCTTAACGTACTCCTTTTCCTATTTGGAACCAGTCTGTTGTTCCTTGTCCAGTTCTAACTGTTGCTTCCTGACCTGCATACAGGTTTCTCAAGAGGCAGGTCAGGTGGTCTGGTATTCCCATCTCTTTCAGAATTTTACACAGGCCTTAGGAGTTATTTGAAATCCCAGCTGTTTTAAGACCTAGCTCTCTTACCCTGTTGTCTCAGGCATGAAGTAGGATGGTACCACAGAGACTGTGAGATGTAACTGTGGAGGAAACAAGTGAAAATGCACCCTCTTTTAATCTGGCTCTGTGAACACATTACATGCCCCTGAGATGTACAGGAGAGGAAGTAAAAGGGACTGACAAGAGACTGGCCACCCATATAGACCAAGGGGGGCTGTTTTTGTGTTAAATATTCCTTTGACCATACTTCAGCCATAAAAGGGAAAAAAGTGGAAAAAGTGAAGTCACTCAGTCATGTCTGACTCTGCGACCCCATGGACTGTAGCCTACCAGGCCCCTCTGTCCATGGGATTTTCCCGGCAAGAGTACTGGAGTGGGTTGCCATTTCCTTCTTCAGAGCATCTTCCCAACCCAGGGATCGAACCCGGGTCTCCTGCATTGTAGGCAGACACTTTGCCGTCTGAGCCACCAGGGAAGTCCCATAAAAGGGAAAGAAACTGTCATTTTCAGGGATGTCAATGGACTTATGAGTCTGTCATACAGAGTGAAGCAAGGCAGAAAAACAAATACTGTATGCATATATGTGGAATCTAAAAAACGCTATCAATGAGCTTATCTGAAAAGCAGAAATAGAGACACGAATATAGAGAACAAACCTATGGATACCAAGGAGAAAAGGTGGAGTAGGATGAATTGGGACGTTGGACTTGACGTATATACAGTATTACGTATAAAACAGATCACTGAGGACCGATTGTACAGCACAGGGAACTCTACTTGGTCCTCTGCGGTGACCTAAATGGGATGGGAATCCAAGAGGGAACATACGTATGTATACATATGGCTGATTCCCTTTGCAGTACAACAGAAACTGGTAACAGCAGTGTAAACCAACTATTGTTGTTCAGTTGCTAAGTCATGTCTGACTGTTTGCGACCCCATGGACTGCAGCACCCCTGTTCACCAACTCCCAGAGCTTGCTCAAACTCAAGTCCATTGAGTCGGTTATGCCATCCAACCATCTCATCCTCAGTCGTCCCCTTCTCCTCCTGCCCTCAATCTTTCCCGGCTTCAGGGTCTTTTCCAATAAGTCAGTTCTTCGCATCAGGTGGACAAAGTATCGGAGCTTCAGCTTCAGTCCTTCCAATGAATATACAGGACTGATCCTTTACGATTGACTGGTTGGATCTCCTTGCAGTCCAAGGGACTCTCAAGAGTCTTCTCCAACACCACAGTTCAAAAGCATCAATTCTTTGGCGCTCAGCTTTATGGTCCAACTCTCACATCCATACATGACTACTTACTAATGCCTTTAGTATTTTAGTTGCTACTCCCTCCAACTTCTGAGGTCTCCACCATGCCATCCTGAATATTTGCTTTTCAACACTGACCTGACCTGGGTTCGATCCCTGGGTGGGGAAGACCCCCTGGAGAATGAAATGGCAATCCACTCCAGTACTCGTCTGGAGAATTCCATGGACAGAGGAGCCTGGTGAGCTACAGTTTATGGAGTCGTAGAGTCAGACATGACTGAGCAAATAACACTTTCACTTTCAACCCAAAATGCGCATCTTCACTTTTTTCCTGTTTTCCCATTGTTCTGCTGAGTCATGTGGGAGGAGGGGTGCTGGGCATTTTAACACTTGGTAGGCAATACTTGGGATTCCCTCGTGGCTCACTGGTGAAGAATTTACCTGCCAATACAGGAGACACAGGTTTGGTCCCTGGGTCAGTTAGATCCCCTGGAGAAGGAAGTGGCAACCCTCTCCAATATTGTTGCCTGGGAAATCTCATGGACACAGGAGCCTGGCAAGCTAGTTCACTGGATCACAAGAGTTGGACAACACTTAGCAGCTAACAAGGCAATCCTTATAGCAGTTTTGAAGCCCCAGGAGTGGCTGACACAGGCTACACTACCCTGACTTACTCTGCTTTATTTTTCTCCAGAATGCTCATTGACTACCCAGCTGACAGTCTAACCTCAGCGACCCCTAGTGTAGGAGGTAACTGCTGGTGTGCGTCATTTACTGCTAATGTGGGAGTCACCAGCTGCTGGCACTGCCTGCCAACGCAAGAGCGCCCTGCTAGTGCCAGTGTAGACATCTGCTGCTAATGTAGGGGCTGCGAGCCCTCACTCACTAGGGTTCAGGTCATGTCCACGAGCCTGCATGTTCTTTATGGTCTCCCTGAGCCTAGAACACCGGGTGGCGCCGCTGGGATGCAAGCATATTTGAAAAGCTGGAAATCAGTCTGTTTGCCAATAGGTGTCAGCGAAGCTCATTTTTTTCCCTCTCAACTGGTGGAGGGTAGCAGAATGTCACCTCCAAACATCTCATTTGCTATAGATTATGTAACCAAGCAGATCCTATGGGCCTTTCTCCAGACAGACCCTTCCCCCTCTGATGTGGTTCCTCTCTGAAGTAGACAAATATCAGTATCTGATGCATAATCCCGGAATTGCTTTTACAGATGGAAGAAACTATTTGATGATCTGGACCCCTAGACCTACTGAAGCCTAAGGCTGGTTAATATTAGCCACTCTGCTATCTCACCAGAACTGTCTGCATGAGCTGATCGCATACTGAGATCCCCACTCCCTGACCTGGCCTTTAAAAATGCCTTGCTGAAACCCTTCAGGGGGAGCTTGGGGTTTTAGAGACCCCTGCTCCCCTTGTATTGGTGCCTTTATAATAAATACTGCATACCCAGGGTTAGTGGACTGGCTTTACTGCTCGTTGGCAAGCCAACCCAAGTTTGGTTTGGTAACAATTATTTTGACCTGGAGGTGTTTAAGAAGCAAATATAAGGTCCCTGCCTTTCCCCTTCTGTCTAAAAGCAGAACATACATTTTTAGAGGTATCTCTGTCCCTCCTCCACAGGAAAGATTTGGAGACTCTAGATCCTATCAGTTTAGAGACTGAGGGGATGGAGATCTGCATATAACAAGTCATACAAACTAGCCTTAGCCACCATCAGTTTACTTGCGTGCTTTGCCACCCTTGGAAGCCTAAGGCTACTCTCCCTGTCTTGTCACTCCATAAACATTCGTCTTTGTTGAAGTCATATCTAAGCCAGAGATCTAAGCTGCTTCTCTATGCATACCTGAGGCATACATTTCAACAAGCTTTTGTTTTTCTGTTATTTTTTATTTAAAGGTCTCAGCCAAGAACTCAGAAGGGTTGGGGGAAAATGATTTTTCCTCCCCGACACTTGTGTTCAGCTTTGTTTGAAAGCTGAAGCCAGAAGTATCTTGGTGTTCTGGCAGCAGTTCTATGCTCATTCATTAAACTCACGAGGCTGTTCCACAGACCAGGTTTCCAAAAGCCATTGCTGAAGTCCCAAACCTTAAAATCCGAATCTTTCTCCAGGCGGAACCAAAAAGTATGCTCAGATTTCCAGGAGGAAATGAAGCAGTGGGCCCAGTTACTTGGGAAATCATATGGGAATAATTTTTAGCCAAAAACAAAAAAATGGCCAGACCCCTGACTCAACTGGGAAAATACTTCCCCCTGTTGTATGTAATTTGAAGGAACTGCTGTTAAAGATATTCAAAAGTGGTGTATAATAGTCACAATAACAAAAAAACCCAAGAATGGGAGAATGAGTAAGTAAATAAGTAAATGAAAAAGTACTGGCTATTGAACACAGTGGAACGTAGGAAATGTTTATCAGGTTATCTGTAAAAAGGAAAAAATCTCCACAGTACCCGCAGGAAAGAAACACACGTGCTGAGTCAAAGAACATGGAGAGGGTATCTGGGAGTTGTGTGCTGTGTGGGCAGCAGAGCAGCCTGCTTCTGCATCCCTCCCCGAGGGTGGGTCCTCTGGAGGATTTCCCCACTCTCCAACCTTAAGGACATCTGTGAGTTAAATGAGAATGGCCCTTACAATTAATCAAAATCGAGGGGTGCAGAGACACTGCATCACACCTTCTTGAGAAGGGTGAAGTATCCAAACGTAAAGCAAAAACAAATCCTGGATTCTGTAAGCCAGGGTTCTCTGTGGCCTCACCCCCGCCCTCAGGCAGGAGTGACACTCTGGGTTCTGAGTTCAGGGATAGCCCCACGGGTCACTGAAGAGACACACTTGAGAGGGCAAGGCCAGCCTGCTCCTCAGTGCCACTCAGGTGGAAACTGTGGAGCTTCACACTCACTTCCACGCACTCACAACTCCAGAACCGAACCTCTGCACTAGGGACCAGGGAAGGACCTTTTTCCAGAAGCCCTGGGTGGGCCATGCTCAGGGGGATTTGAGGACGTGCCTGTGTCCCAGTTCATCAACCCCTTTATTCAGTGACTCACTTTCCACATCACCTGTAACCTGAAGACTCTGCTGCACCCCCAGTTTACTGGAGACAACCACAGACTTCCCCAGCAGTTTGGACCAGACCCCAAGTCAGGCTGGGGGGCTTTGAACCGTCTCTTGGCCAAGCAGTCTCACAAGATAGTAGCTTTCTTAAGGGGTGGCCCAGGGTCTGGGGGATCACACTGCAGGCTGAGTAAATTCTACAGGCTCTCGTCTCTTACCCCAGATTGAGGCTCCTGGAACCAGAGCTACCAGGGCCCCAGGCTCAGGGCTCTGCAAAGGACTGTGGGTGTGATGCACTGGTGAATGGGGTCTTAGTACCTGACGGCCTTGCAGGGTCCCGGGGAGAGGACAGCCCAGCCTGCACACACTCACCTACGGCTTCCTGGGAGTGGCAGTGAGAGTTCAGTTTGCTCCTCGATCTGAGTGGTACTATGGGTGCTTTCCATAGCTCAGAGGACAAGCACCCTCCCCTCGGGTTTTCCAAGCATCTTGCAGACTCAGAAGGCAGGGCAAGGGGCTGCGAGAGGCCTGCTCACTGGGGAGCCAGCCCGTCCCCGGGCCCGCCTTTCAGCCTGCAGATGGTCATAGGGGTCGGGCTGCTGGACAGAGGAGAGAAGAGGGCCCGCAGGGTCCCCGAGAAGGGCGTCTCAGGAAAGGTATACAAGAGTGAGCCATCATTGGCACTGTAGAAGGACAGGTGTCCAGCCTCGTAGTCCAGAAAGATGCCCACGCGCCGGGGTGGGTCTCGGAGAGGGGCAAAAGCTCGCTCGGAGGAGTTGTAGTAGCTTCCCAGGAACACCAGGATCCAGAAGCCATTGCCAGCAAACAGCTCGCCCTTCTCCTTGCGGTTGGCGTTCTCTCTGCAGACACCCAGGGCCCAGCTGGCCCGCTCCCCCACCTCCACCTCCCAGTAGTGGCGGCCCGAGGCCAGGGGCTCCCGGCCCAGCACACAAGGCCCAGGGTCAAACCGCTCGGGGCTGTCAGGCAGGGCCTGCCGCAGGTCCCCGCGCCGCACGCTCCTCCGGTCCTCGGACAGCACGAGCTCAGGGTTGGCTGTGTCAGGATCCAGGGTCATGTCCCCTGCAGACAGAGCAGGGGTCAACCCTCCCAGCTATCTGCTTCAGATCCCTACACCCTTGTAGTCACAACGTGTGACTGACCACAAACTGACCACACCCCTTCTCCCACTCAAAAAGATTACGCAACCACTTTGAGTTGTATCTTGGAACATTCTAGAAAGTAGTTCATGCTTCCTTGTGATTCCCTCCTTTAGAGGACAGAAGGAAATCCTGAGTGCTTTCTGTCTGTGTGTTCCAGGGCAGCAGGCTCCCCAAGCCTGGGGTCCACACAGGTGCTCTGGTATTTCTGCTCTTCCTATATACATCAGTGAAAAGTCTGGACCTGACCTGTTATCTCATCTGCTGAAGGGCCTCGATCCCTCCTAGTTTCTCATCCATGAACTGGGAGCTTGCATGCTGTTCTACCCCAGACCACCAGCAGAAGCTCAGGACTGGCACCGTCTCTGGTCTGGAGACAGCAGGTGGGACGACCCCGCCACCCCCACCCCAGCCTGTGCACGGCACTCACCTCGGAACCTCCGCAAGGCCTCCACCAGCCCAGGGACCCTGCACACGGTCCTCATCTCCATAGGTACCACCTCGGGAGGCTGCAGCTTCACGTCCTGGACTCTGGAGGGGCAGTGCAGATGTCATCCCTGCAGGGGGCCCACCTGAACCCTGCCCCCCCCCACCCCCGCTGCCCCAAGGAGAGGCTGAAGCGCCTACCTGCGCAGGGTGTCCCTGATGTCCTGTGGGAGAGACACACGGCGTCAGCACCCGTCTCCTAGTCTTGGGCCTGCCCTCACCCTGGCCTGGCCCTGCACCAGAGTGCTCCCAAACCTCCTGCATGGGCACACACTTATGTGGTGGGAAACCACCCTGGAGCTGTCCTGAATCAGCCATGAGGTCACTGCAGAGCAGCTCTGGGCATGTCCAGCCCTGCAGACCCGGCTGCGTTCCCTTCACATGCCTGGAGGGCACAGGGGATCTGGCTGCCAGACCCCTTACCCACAGAGCCCTAGGCACCCCTGGGTGACAGGAGAGGTGGGGGGGGGGGGTTGAAGGCTGTCTCCACCTTAGCCCGGAGCCATGCCTCTATCAGCCAAGCACTTCCTACGCCCCAAGACCTAGGCAGCTGGTGGTCTTGTGTCTGTGGTCTCATCTGCCCCCTGTCCTACAGGTGCTCCCGCCTGGCCTGCACCGTCCTTCAGTCCCCGAAAGGCCTCTCTGCCTGGATGCTCCTCTCTCTTGTGATGATATGTGAGAACAGTTTACACAAGTGTCATAAAACGATTGTGTCCCCCCAAGTCCAAGGCATTCCCTGCAACAGGTCTCCTGACCAACACTGTGGGCCAAGGGTCAGCCCACCTGACCTCTTCCACATGCGTCAGTAAACACAGTGCTACCCAGGGCTGCCCTTCCCCCAGCACAGGCAAAGGGAAGCTCTGGGTTTGGGCCGGGAGCTCGCGGGGGAGAATGGGGGGCATCTTTTCTGCAGCCAGCCAGCCAGGTGAACAGGGAACCGAGAGGACGACAAAGACCAGGAGATAGGAGCACCTGGGAAGGTAGGGGAGCAGTGGTGAGCAGTGGGGGGCAGATGGGGTAGTAAGGAACAGGCAGCAGGGGGCGAAGGGCAGGAAATGCAGCCAGGCCAGCTGAGGTCAATCCCTCACAGAGATCTCAACTGAGACCCAACATTGCATTTCATGTAAATCTGCGGTTCTCATCTTACTTCCTGGACCAATCTGTCTGAACCTCTGCTTCCTACAGCTTTTCCAGCACCACTCACACACCTCTGAGGGCTGCTCCCTATCATCCCCAGCTGCCTGCCCAGCCCCACTTCACTGACCTCTGCTGACTTCCCTCAACCCCTGCCACACACTTGCCCGGGATTCTTCCTGCTTCCCAGGCTGAAAAATCACTTGTTGGCTCAGCACAGGCCAAAGGAATGTTTTAGCCCCAGGAGGGCAGCCTGAAGCTGGTCCTCAAAACTTCACTCAGCTCTGAAGCTCCAAGGAGGGCCACCTCCTGCAGGAAGGCCCCTGGACTGCACATGCACTGTCCTCACTCCCACCTGAGGGCACAAATTGCTGGCGCCAGGAGTCCAGTAGACTCTCAGGGGCAGCACTGGGCCCATGCAGGAATCACTATGGGCGACCTGCTGGCTTCTCCTCTCAGCCCAGTGGGCCCAAACCTTCAGAGAGCTGGGTGGTGGGGACCCAGCGGCTCTGGATCCTGGATGCCACCCCCCCTGTGGCCTGGCCAGTCTCCAGGAGGGCTCCCAGGACAGGCACGATAGCAGTTCACGCAGCTCAGTGTCTACTCTGCACGTTTCACAGGAAGGTGACTAGCTATCGACCTGGGAGGTCCAGGCAAGCCTCAGGGTACTTGGTGTCCTCTGCACAATGCTCCCCCCACTCTGCTGCTCTCCCTTCCCATGCCTGGCCTTGCGAGGCCCCACACGCCCACCCCTAGGAGGGTGCCGGCTCACCTGCAGCAGCCCCAGTGCAGGCAGCTGGCAGCGGCCCTCCAGCTCGGCGATCAGCTCGGCCAGCCGGGCACTCTGCTGTCCAAGGCGGGCCGCGCTCTCCCTCAAGGGGGGCAGCACCTCCAGCTCCTCCTCTTCCAGCCTCTGCAGCAGCAGCTGCTCCTCCTCCACGAGCAGACGGCGCAGCCTCTCAAACTCAGTCAGTACATTCTGCCGCTGGGTCTCCACCATCTTCTGTGGGGGCCGGGGAGGATGACTGAGAGCCTGGGACCTGGAACCTCACTAATCCATCTGGGATCCCCCATACCCACTCCTTCCTGACCCCAAAGCACTGCACCACCAGGGGCACCCAAAGAATCCAGGGGAATTTAGCATCCCCCCAAATCCCAACCTTACCACCCAATACATTCCCAATTTCCATTTCCCCAACCCTCAAAGCCACGATCTGGGATGGCCCCCACAGCCATCCCTCCTCGCGCCGCCCCACCTGGGACCCCCCACCCCTGGCCCTCCCTGACACCCATTTCCAAGTGGCAAACCCATGCTGAGTTGGGTTATACTCGGGATCTAGAGCAAGTGCGGCCTGAGGAGCAGCGTGAGGCTGTGAGCAGCAGAGTCCTCTGGTAGGGCCCTCATGCCCCCGCCCCTGCCCACACTGGGTGCCTGGCCACCTGCCTGCCACAGGGAGCAGGTCTCCTCCGCTTGGGCCTGGAACAGCAGCGCATCCTCCATTTGCTTCCGCAGATGCTCCAGGGATTTCTCCAGCTTGCTCTGCAGGGAGGTGAGGCCAGAGTGACTCCAGCCAGGCCAGGCCCCCAGGCTGGCTCTCATACATGCTCCCACCTGCTCAACTCCAGCTAAGCCTGAACTCGGCCGGCAGGGACCAGTAGTGGCAACATGGGTCTGGGGCACGGTGAGTCCTGAATTTGCCAGGAGATGCCCTCTTAACTGGTGTGGCCCTTCCAGCACTGTCCTCACAAGCGTGGCTCTCCTGCCACTGCCCTTTGGCTGAGTCTCCTTTCTTCATGGTTCCCATGCCTCCCTCAGCCCAGGGCAACTTTCCTACAACCGTTCTCACTGCGTCCCCACCTTCTTTCCTCCAAACCCCGTCACTTCTCTCGCCTGGACTGGGCTTGCTGGATTTCAGCTGTCTAAAACATGGCGGGACGGGCTACATTTGTGTCCAGCTCCTCGGTCGATTTCAGGCCTACGCCTGGCACCGCCTTCAACCCTGTTTATGACACATTCGGCACCTGGTAGCGCCAAAAGGCTTAGAGGCCTATCACGAGAGTGACCACGGCGGCGCTCGCAGGGTTTCTACTGTTCTATCCACGTTCTAGACACACCAGGGCCTCAAGAGGCTGCGCTTTGTAGAGTCAGCGCTTCCGGGCTGTGCAGATACTGGCCAGAGCCCTCTGCTGGGCACCTTCCCCAGCACTAAAAGCAAGCCCTGGAACAGGGAAGGGGACTGGGTCATGACATCCCAGAACATGACACGATGGTATCTACAGTATTTAGAGCTTAGATGACGGAGAAACAGCACAGCTCTCTGCTCTCCTCCTTTCGGCATTTTCCAAGAGAAAGGTGCGTACCCTTTACCAGGAAGGGGAGAGCACTCATCACCCAGAGGCAAGCCGTTGACACTGAGATGAGTCTACCTTTTCACCTGCTCATCTCTTCCGTCACTCTAATTTGCAGGCCTGAGTTACAGAACGCGATATGCTAGAGGAAAAGGCTTTTCCTCCCCTGGGACAGGGAGGGTTAAGTGCTGCTAGGGGAGACTTTATCAGGTCAGCTGGAAGAGGCCTCGAGAGAAGGACTGGTCATCCTCTGCTCTTCCAGTCACTGTCCACACCCTGACCAGGATCCTCAGTGACAGGACTGGAAATTTGCCAGTGGGTGTTCAAGTGTGCATATTACGCCTCAAAGTGAGGGGAAAAAACCACAAGAACGTGTTAGGACAAGTCCGGTGATGTGGGTTCGGTATAGGTTTATTTTGTTGCCCCAGAGGCTTATTCTATGATAGAGATAGAATAGCAATCCTAACACTGACTAAACTGTACTTGAGGCACCTCAGCGGCAGACAGTACTGGCCACAAAGAGAAAAGAAAATCATAGTCAAAAAGTTTGCAAGATATCACCCACAGACTTTACACTTTGGCTTTCAGAAGCAAACCCGCCCACAGACCAGGGAGGTAGCAGGCAGCTGGCCAGGTAAGTGTCTGTCCTGAGGCTCTTAGCAGAGGAGAGTGCTGGTGTTAAGTTTGGATTTTAAGAAATCCATTTCCGTAACAGTGAAATAAGGCTTCTCTGCCTGGGCTCACAGCAGGGCTGAGCCCTGCCTTGCCTGCTAGCAGACTATCCAAACGGTAACCACTGGTGGGCTCTGGCTCCCAGAGCAAGGGCTCCCTCCTAAGCTGATCCCAGCCTGGGGCTCGCCAGTGGCTTCCTGGCTCCCTTCCCATCTGGCCTAATCAGAATGTCAGCACTGGCGAGGGCCCCACAACCCCACTCTGCCCACCGACCTCTGAGAACTCAAGAGTCCACATCCATCTGGGACCAGCCACCTCTCAGGTTCCCTTCCCACTTTTCTCCTACTCTCGCCTCCGTCTCTGCCAATGGTCAGTCAAAACTGCCCAGTCCCCTACCCGGACAGCCCTCCTACCGCCTCTTTGGGACCCAGACTTCAGAAAACTCGTCCCCTCCCCGCCCTCTCCCCCCACGCCCGGGTTCCTAGGCCAGCGCCTCACTGGCGGGCGGTGCCCGAACCCCCTAGGATGCTGGTTTGGTACGGGCTGCAACCCGCTTACACACCCCGGAGACCGGGGCAGGGTGGAACCTGAGCCCGCGACATCGGACAGGATGCGCCCCAAAGGCCCGGGCCCCCGACCCGCGCCGCGGCTACCCCTTGCCAAGCCGTGCTCTGCCCGGGACCTGCCCACACCTTAAGGTCTTCGGCCGCGTCCTGCAGCGGGCGCACACGGTGCGCCCAGTGCTCCCCTGAACGCTCGCAGGCCGCGCACAGAAGGCGCAGCTCGTCGCCGCAGAAGGCGGCCAGCGGCTCGCGGTGCGCTGCGCACACTCCCTGCGGAACAGGAGACGGTGGGTGCAGGCGCCGCGCCATCTCGGCCATCTTGGCGAGCGGCCGGTTGGGTCGCAGGTTCCTCTGCGGGAACAGCTCGCGGCACTCGGGGCAGGCGTACGGGCCCTCGGGCTGGCCCCAGCAGCGCCGGATGCACTCGCGGCAGAAGTTGTGGCCGCAGTCGGTCATCACTGGGTCCGTGAAGTAGTCGAGGCAGATGGCGCAGGTGGCCTCCTCTTGGAGGTTGGTCGACAGGTCGGGTGCGGCCATGGCCCCGATGAACGGACGAGGGCCGCGTTCTCCGCCGGGTCGGGCGGCAGCTGCCGGGACTCTGGGGAGGGGGCTGGGGACGCGCGGTGCAGGGCACCAGGGGATTCGGGGAGCTTCGGGGCGCAGGGTCCCCGGGGTCCGAGGCCTCTCGATTCCAAGGATGCGGAGTGTGCGGCTCCGGGACTGCGGCGACTCCAGGAAGGTAGGGCCTAGGGATCCCGTTTGCAGGCAGGAAGGGCCCCTCAGCAGCAGCGGAAGCAGGAAGCAGCTTTTTTCCCTTCTGGAACCACCCACTGCAGCTCCGGATTGGCCGTGGTCTGTCACGCGGCCTCTAGCGGGGAGGCTGCTCACGCACTGAGCTTGCGTCGCCGCCGCCACCTGCGCCCCAGTTCGCGGCTGTCTCTAGGGTGCTGCGGCTTTGCCGCACCTGCTGTCTCTCTCGGACCTCGGGGAGCGTGAGGTTTAGGGGCCGGGGCCGCTCCGCACGGGCGCTGGGCTCTCCGCAATGCGCAGAGGAGACGAGGACAAGGGGAAGCCGAGCTTGTGCCGGGGAACCCCAAGTCGTTCCCCGTGCGCTCCTGGGTCCTCGCAAGTCCCCGGGCTGGGAACGATCAGAGCTTATGGTGTCGGGGGCTCGGCCCACTGGGACTACTGGCCTTGTTGGGGGTCAGATAACATTGGTCAGAATTCTGGGGTTCTGGCCACTGTTCCCCAGTTGTTAATGCGCTGCAATTACGGGGATCGGATGCGCAGTGGCGAGTGAGTTAAAGGAAGGGACCGTCTGATCCTACCCAGAATTTTGCCCCTGCAGCAAAGGTGGGCAGCTCTGAGGCTTGTAGGAATTCATCTTAAAAAGTCCCTTCACTTTTTCGTTTCCCCCCCTGTGAAGGGCCCAGATATGGAATTTGCTGAGGACAAAGAAGGTAGACACTTGAGGTCTTGGCTGTACATATAAAAACCTGAATCACTGAGCCACCAGTGAACAGCAATATCTCTTTAAGTGGAGAGTAGGGGACATGGCTAAAGAAAACACCACCCTGTGCCTTGTACATATACGTGTATGTATTTAGAAACTGGTCCACTATGAAAGTTTTCTGTATGAAGCATCTGTAAACGTTGACTCTTAATGTTTAACTGCTTTAATCATGATTATATTTCCACTTTGTAAAACCAGCCTGCACAGCCGATGGCTTGCAAATGCCTCATTCGCGATAAGCTGGGCAGGTGGGCCTTGCTGAGTGGGACCACCTCACCTTCTGGAGAAAGGAGGGTTGCCCAGGCTCCACCAGCCTGCGCCCCTATCCCTTCACCCACAGAGTCACTGTAGAGATGACCATCTGGCCTGATTTGGGGGCCCCGAGGCAGAAGAAGGGTTGCAGGGGCCCAGGGAAGGCAGGCTGAGAGTAGGTATGCAGGTGGGACCCATCATTTAGGTTGTAGAAGGACAGCTCTCCAGCTTCAAAATCCAGGAAGATGCCCACGTGGCTCGGAGGCTCGGCCAGTGTGGCGGGAGTTGGGGGAAACGTGGCAGGTGCGTGCCTCTTTCCCTTGCAGAGCTGCACCACCCAGAACCCATTTTCTGGGGACTTGGGGACCCTGTTCCTCCGGCTCACGTTGTCCCTGCACACGCCCAGGGCCCACAGTGCATCACCTATGAGGTTCATGCCCACCTCCCAGGAGTGCCTCCCTGAGGAGAAGGTCTCTTGGCCAACCGCACAGGGATAGGCAAGGAACCTGTCCTTGCCACGGGGTGTGCCATCCATCGGGGTGCTCAGGTAGCGCCTCTGGCGGCTCTCGTACAAGAGGAGGTAGGGGTATGCCGTGGAGGGGTCGGGCACCACATCCTCTGGAGACAGGCCGGGGTGGAGGGGAGAGGGGGACTTTTCAGGGTCAGTGTGGGGAGGGCAAGGCCCCAGCAGGGACTGTTCATCCTAACCCCCACCCAGGCCTCCCTTTGGCTGAGTTCAGCCGTGAACCTGGAGTTAACTGCATGATCCTATATCCCAACTGTGGATATTGGCAATGCCAAGGAGATGGGGCTGGGGTACCATTTGGGGAACCCCTCTTCTGTTGGTGGCTCTTGCTTTGAGTGGCTGAGAGCAGGGTGGAGCATTGCCAAGAGCCCCTGGGCCCCCACTTACCTTGGAAACTCTTGAGGACCTCTATCTGCCCTGGGACCCTGCAGATGGTCTTCAGCATGATGGAGGTAGCCTCCGGGTACTGCACACTCAGGCTGTTCTTCCTCCAGTGGATACAGGCCACACTTACAGTCCTCCCTGTACCATCACCACCCCCACCACAGGTGGTACATACCTGCTGTGGTGGTCTTTCATATCCTTCAAAAGACATGGAAGAAAGCAGAGAGACGGGCAGGGTCTGTGGTGTTCCCAAGCACCCCGTGTTGACATTTGGCTAGAAGAGCTAGAAGGGCTTTATGTGTTGCCATGACCCCATTTCCGGTTTCTAGAGAGTAATCCTGTCTTGGCTATGCACAGTATCATTTCTCTGACTTGCCCGGGCCTCCTCTTCCCCATCACAATGAATGAGGACCCAGGGAAGCTGTCCAGCTCATGACACACCATGAAGGCCTCTGTGGGCATCGGGCCTTGAGTGGGTCAGGAGTCAGTTTAGTGGGTTGCAAATGGATTACATTTTGATATAAGGCAAAGTATTCTCCCAAAGGGAGAGAGAGAGTGTATAATCTGTTGTCAACACCAGGACACTTACTGGCAACAAAACCCACAGGATGCTGGGATAACAGGCATAAAGCTGACTGACCCAGGCATACTGGGAGACCTAGATACCCTGCGTGTGGCATTTGCTTCGGCTGTATACACACATTCCTGTGAATATGTGTATAAGGAGTCGCAATGTGAAATGTGCTTTTTTGCTGTGGAGCCCCTCGCTCTGCACACTTGAACCAGTTACCCACTTTTCAGCCAAGATAAGCTGCCCCTTCCTGGGCCTCCGTGTGCAGGCCCATCCCTGCTAGGCCAGCTGCACCCTCTCCCCACGCTGGCAGGTGCCATCATGTGACTTGCTCTTGCCTGTGAAGTCACCAGTGCCCCTCGGGCCAATATGTCCATGCCCTGCATCACTGTGTGGACAACAGCTGCCCTCAAGCCACATCCCTGGGCTACGAAGGGGATGAACACAGCCCAGTAGGGCTGAAGCCTGTTGTGGGCTGAATCGGCTCCCTCCCCACATTCATCTATTGTGAAGCTCAAACCCCGCAGCACCTCAGTATGAGTGTATCTGGAGATAAGGCCTTAAAGATGTGATTATGATAAAATCAGATCATTAGGGTGGGCTATAATCCAATCTGACAGTGTCTTTCTAAGAGGAGGCTATCAGGGCGTAGACTGTATACAGAGGAATGACTACGTGAGGAAACAGGGAGAATATGGCTTATTAAGCCAAGGAGAGGTCTCTGGAGAAACCAGCTGTGCCCACAACTTGAGCTCAGACTTCCAGCATTCAGGAGTGTGAGAAAGAAATGTGTGTTGTTTAAACCACCTGGCCTGTGGTATTTGTTACGCAGCCTGAGCTGATTGAGACAGCGCCTTCCCCGTTGGCCTGAATCTGTTGCCACAGGTCAGCCCACCCTGACTGCACCTGAGCCAGAACTCAAGCCCCTATCCACCCCCCTCACCCCCACCAGGTACACAGGTGTGCCGCCTCACCTGCAGCATCTGGAGAGGTGTGCGCTCATTTCTGTCCTCCAGCTGCAGGAGCAGCCTCTCTAAGGAGTGACTCTGCTGCTTCAGTGAGGCGGTGCTCTTCTGCAGCTTTGCCACTGTCTCCTCCTCCTCCTTTTTCAGGGCCTGGAGCAGCCGCTGCTTCTCCTCCATCAGGAAAAGGCCCATCTTCTCAAACTCCACCATGATGCGCTCCCTCCGCTCCTTCACCTTCTCCTGTGTGGGAGTGGGTGGGCTCCTGGAGGCAAGCCCCACCCAGGGACCTACCACCCCCAGTGCCTGCTTTCACACCAGCTTGGAAGGGCTGCTCTGGCAACAATGGCATATCTCCCCTGGATCCCAGTGACCCACAGAAAACCAGCCAAGCAGGCAGGGCTGGGAGCCAGGGATCACACAGAGACCCCCCTGAATGTCACTGGGGCATAATTTTACTCTGTGCCCCAAATGGCAACGTCCAAGTGCCTGTGTGCTCTTGCTCACTGCTTCTTTCAAACCACCAGCCTGTGCTGAGGGCACTGTTCTCAGTCCGGATTTGGCAGGAATTCTGTGAAAATCATTGCCTTTCTGGGGTCCTGTGTTCTCATCCACACAGGACAGTGATTTCCCCCTCAAGGAGCTTCACAGGTCGGGAGGCCTGTGGGGGCCCGGCTGGGCCTTCCCTGCCCTGCCTGGCTGCCGTGTGTGGTGGCCCTGGTACCTACCTGCCACTTGGCCAAGGTCTGTTCCTCCTTGGCTTGCAGCTCTTCCGTCTTCATCTCTTCTTGAAGATGCTCCATGTCCTCCTCCAGCTTCAACTGTAGTGCACCCAAACCATGGGATGTGGGGGTCAGTGGGCCCCCTGCATGCCACACATCCAGACAGTGCCCTCTGAAGCTGAATCCACCCTGAACCATCCTAATGGGGTGCAAGGGATGGAAATATGCCACCCCAAAATCTGTCCCTTTGGCAGAAGGATTATCTTGAGCTGGAGGCAGTTAAGAATCAGATGTAGAAAGATGCCTTCCAGGGGCTCCCATTGTCTGACCAGAAGCATCTCAATGGGGATAGTTTATGCCCACGAAGAAGATGGCAAGTGGTGTCAAGATGAACCTACACAAAAAACCCTATCTTCTTTACTTTCTCTCTCTCTGTCTATATATATATACATATATTTCTGCTATCACCTGAATGTTTGTGTCCCTCCAACATGTACGGAAGCCCTAACTCCTGATGTGATGGCAGAGGTGGGGCCTTTGGGAGGTGACGAGGTCGTGACTGTAGGACCCACAATGAATGGGATTAGTGCCATTATAAAAGAGACCCGGGAGAGGATGGCGAGATGCTGGCCGTGTGTGCACCAGAAAGGGACTCTCACCTGACTGCTCATCTCCAACGTCAGCCTCCAACTGTGAGCAATTGCTGCTATAACCACCCAGTCTGTGGAACTCTGTTACTGAGACACTCTCCCGCAGTCTGCCACCCTTGGGAGCCTGCAACTTTTACCTTTGTCCTGTTGCTTTTCTCCAAATGTACTGTTCTTTGTTAAGATGCTATATAAGCCCAAGTTCTGACTTTTTTTTTAACTATTGTGGCAGTTTCTCCCAAGTGACTGGCATAGTGACATATGTTAGTAAACGGTTTGCCTTTCTCTTCAATTTGCCTTTGCTCAGTCTAATTCATGGGCCCCCAGCCACAGAGCCTCAGGTGGATGGAGGGAAAAGGCTCCCCTCCTCCTGCCTGTCAGGGGGTTGCCTGGTTTGCCCACCAGATGGCTGCACAAGGACCAGGGAATGTGGGTGGGGCTGGGTGGGGACTTGGTCAGTCTGGACTCCTGCATAATCACAGAGGTGACCTGAGATGGCATGGCCTCCAACCTGCTTTGTTGTGGAGTAAGGGAGAAGGAAATGGCAACCCACTCCAGTGTTCTTGCCTGGAGAATCCCAGGGACGGGGGAGCCTGATGGGCGGCCGTCTATGGGGTTGCACAGAGTCGGACACGACTGAAGCGACTTAGCAGCAAGGGAACACTTCCACTGTGTGGTCCTGCATATGGGGCTGTTTGTTACAGCAGCCGTTCTCTGCTAATCCCTCCTTGACACATACACATACCTGGGCACCCTTGTCCCCTGTCCTGGCCCCCAGCCAGGACCCACCTTGTACGCTTGCACGGCCTCCTCGATAGGGACCACCCTGTGGGGCCGGTGCTCCTGGGACTCCCTGCAGATGACGCAGATGGGCCTCTGGTCATCCTCACAGAAGAGTTTGAGCAGCTCTTGGTGCACCCGGCACAGGTCCCTGCTCTGCGGGCTGGGGTGCTGGCGCACCATCTCAGCCACCTTGGTCAGCAGACGGTTGGGCCGCAGGTTCCTCTGGGGGGACAGCTCGCGGCACTCAGGGCAGGGAAAGGAGCCCTTCCGCTTTCTCCTCTTTTTCTGGCCTTTGGCCTTCTCCCAGGTCAGCTGGATGCACTCTCGGCAGAAATTGTGACCACAGGCGGTCATCACGGGGTCTGTGAAGTAGTCAAGACAGATGGAGCACGTGGCCTCCTCCTGCAGCTTTCTGGCAAGTTCCACAGCGTCCATGGCACCTGGGGAAGGAATAGAGTGTCCTGCCACGTCCTCTGCCTGGAGCCCTGAGCTCTTCAATAGGACTCTCTTGGCCTCCTTTTGAAGATGGGAGTCTGAACCTGGGGTTTTAGGGTACCCTGACTCACCTTCAATAAGGGGCACAGATGTCTCTCTCGAAGCTGACAAAGACCCTCTGCTTCAGCAGACCCCAGCCAGCTTCCCCTGGGCTGTAGGCTGGTCTTTGGCTGGCCCCGCCCAGTTTCACAGTACTCCGGCTGTGATATGTGATCTAGTTCCTCATCCCCCACCTATAATGAATTGATGTCCTCAACCCTCCTTGAGCAAGAATCCTCTTAGGCCTGTTTAGCAATAAGCCCCCTCCTCATGGCACCTCTGGGTGATCTTCCATCACTGACCACCATCCCTCCGCTCCTTGGCTACAGATTTGCAGCTGTCTCAGCTGCATTCAGAGATGACACTGCAACAATCTTGAATAGTCTTGCTCACTGTTTAAACAAGCACATAGGTTTAACAGAACTCCGCAGAACAAAGGAAAAAGGAAGTTTAAGAGGAAACATCTCATGAGGGAGCAGGGTTGACAAAGTTTCTCTCTTTAACCAACACTTGCTCAGGCTCCAGAATTTTCCAACCAAGCCTTGGACTTACATGTTTGTCTCTACACTGTTCAAGTTTAGCAGAAATCCTGCGAGGTGGGTTTAACCAGACTCCCACTGCCCACCATTCCCTGCTATCAAGATGTTTCCTCCTAGTAACTTCTTGTAATTGACCCTACTCTACTCCTTAAAAATCCCCACTGGCCCATGTTGTATTCAGAACTGAACTGTATTCAGAACTGTATTCAGAACTGAACTTCACAATTCTATATAAAAGTTTCTATGCTAATGTTTCTTCCTATTTCAATAGTCCCAAATAAAACCTGTTTTTATCCCTGTACCATCCAGCTCTGATTTTCCTTGACAAGGTGAAGTGCAGAAAAGATAAAGGAGGGCCTTCACACACACACATGCTCACACACACGCACAGGAACACACATGTACATGTGCATGCATGTTTAGACACTGGCACACACAAAGGCACATGCAGAGGCACCTAGACACGTACACCAGCATCCGAACACAAACACACATGCGCGCACGCACACACACACACACTCTGGGGTTGGAATACCCATGACTCGATGCAGTGGAGATCCAGTCCTCCTGGACGCACTTTACAGGGAGGTGGTTAAGGCTGAGTTAGAGTGGATTTAAACATCATTTCTTTACAATATTGTAGAATAAAAATTGAAAAAAAAACAGTATAAATTTAAGCAAAAAAATAAACAACATTTCTGAATTATTAATGAAAGCACTGTCCAGGTTCCCTTCTATACACTCTGAAACTATGGCGGCTGGATTCTGCAGATTCCTGAATCCCTGACATTGGCCCACTTTGTCTCTGGGAAGAGCCTTTGGCGTGAGTCTCTGCCTCCGCTCTCAGCTGCCCTTTGTCCCGACTGCTGCCTACGCAGCAGAAGCTGGGTGAGAGTGGGGCAGTCTGGGCGCTAGGCTCTGGCTCAAGTTCTGGGGAAAGCCATCCAAGGGCTCTGGGCCAGTGATGGCGGACGGGCCTTCCTTGACCCCGGAATGTTCCTCTGTAAATGCAGGGCTAAAATAGCAGGCTCCTCCTTCCAGTTCACAACCACCTTCAAAGCTGGGACAGCCGCTCCACTAGGGCAGAGGGTGCGCGGGGACCCAACCTGAGCCTCAGCACTCGCTAGGTGACCAGCCGCTGGCTCCCTCAAGGGGGTGATACTTACAGGGTTGAAGCGGTGCACCTGCAACTCGCCAGGCACTCCGAACTACGCCTCCAAACGCGGCCCAGGAAAGCCTGCTCTGTGGCGATGGGAACCACCCGGGCGGGGATCCGACGGCGCCGGGCTTGGGGCTTTGCGGCGTCAGCAGGAGCCCGAGGTCGAGGGGCGGGGCCGTAATCAGGTGGGGGACGGGCAGGTTTCGTTGACGAGGGATGGGGGCAGGATTCTCCCTCTCCCGATGGGTAAGGAGCCCTCACAGAGCTGGCTGGAGCTGAGCGGGTGG
>SJYF01000618.1:744502-765947 GCA_006410515.1 Procapra przewalskii | reverse complement strand
ATAACAGAAGAGACACAGAGGTATAGAACGGATTTTTGGACTCTGAGGGAGAGGGAGAGGGTGGGTTGGTTTGGGAGAATGGCATAAAAACATGTATACTATCATGTAAAAAAATAAATAAATAAATAAATAAATTTTTTTAAATAAACAAATAAAAAAAAAGAAAGAAAAGAGACTCCTTTCTTCCAGAGAAAGGAGTGGGTTTTATCCTTTCTATCAGGTAAGGACATAGCAAGAAGATGGATGTCTGTAACCCAGGAAGCAGGCCCTCACCAGACACCAGATCAGTTGGTAACTTGCTGTGGACTTCCATCCTCCAGAACTGCGAGAAATAAAATGTGTGGTTCATGAGTGGCCCTGTCATGATATTTTGTTATAGCTGTCCGAGCAGATTAAGAAAAGACTGCTGCACACTGTGGGTCAGAGTTTGCTTTTTGTATGTGGTCTGGCTACTGTTGGGATGTTCAGTCTCCCACTGGAATGAAGCTGCAGTTAGATCGGGACCTGTCCGACCCTGGGAGAGCCGTTCTTCTCTCCTGATGGTTTCTAGAGGAATACTTCGAGACTACATGTGGGGCAGTGGTTTCCTGCCCATCCTGAAGCTGTGCTGGCTGGTTCCCTCACCCTGCCTGTTTGGAGAGTTCAACTTAGCTGCAGAGAATCAGCTCAGGCTGCAGTACCTGGAGACAGTAGAGGAAGGCTGTGGATCCGAGAGAAAGCAGGATGGGAAACATAAAAACGTAATCTGAAACTAGGGAGTACGTGTGTTGGGGAAGCATGGACTGAAACCGCCTGCTGTGACCAGTCAGCATGATAACTGCTTGCATGAGTTAATCACACAACAGGAGGTCCCAGGAAGGAACACAGAGCTAAGAGGCTACTGCAAAAAGGAGGGGGTACACCAGCCCGTAACATGTCCTGCCAACCCTCCAGAAACCTTCGTGCTGAAATCCATCGTGGCTGAGACGCTTACACTCCCAAGGACTCTGAGTCAGACCAAACAGGGGCAACAAGCAAGAAGATTGGCTGGAGAAAACCCAGAAAGCTCACCCCATGGCCAGAAAACCCGAGGCTGTGAGCCCCTTGGCGGAACAGTTCTCCTGGGTTCTCTTACCTCACCATTCTCTCCCTGGGTGCTCCTCTCCAATGAAGTCTTTTGTTTTGCCAGCGCATGTGTCTCGGACAATTTGTTTCTGACTGTTAGATAAGAGACCATTTTAGGCCTTGGAAGGATTTCCTCTTCTGCAACATTTTTGCGCCTGAGTCTGTGGCCTTCAGAGCCTCACTTCATGCTTGATGACATAGACTTACAACTTCATTTCTGATTCTTTTTTCTACTTAGTTACTTTTGTAAAGGTTGAATCATTTCACTTAGAGTTTTTGTTTCCATTTATATTTGCCACTCTTAGTCAGAGGGACAAGCAAAAAATTAAAAGTCAGACTTTTTCTTTGAAATCTACAAAGCTAAGTGTAAAGGAAATATAAGCTTTCAAATGATGATTTTGATGTGTTTGTAGCATTTATTTTTCTCAAGTATAGGGAAGGAAAATCATTTCCTCTACTATTTTAGAGGCATATGAACTAAACCAATAAAAGACAATAACAAGAAAAGCATAAACATTTTATTTAATTTAATTTTTTAAAAATTTATGTGCTTGAGGGCTTCACAGACAAGAACTGTAACCCCCCCACCACCTCCACCAAAAAAGACTCAAGGGCCTATTTTGTTAACTGAAAAAAATATACAATGTGACTTTTGTGAATTAAGTTTTATTGGGAAAAAATGAGGACTGTAGCCTGGGAGACAGTTTCAGATACTTCTGAGGAGCTGCTTGGAAGAGGTGAGGGGTGGTCAGTGTATATATGATTTTGGTGAAAGGATATGCATGCAATTAAGCACACATTTTTGTATTAGGTTGCTGCTAGTCATGGAGAAGGAAATGGCAACCCACTCCAGTGTTCTTGCCTGGAGAATCCCAGGGATTGGGGGGGGGNNNNTATGGGGTCGCACAGAGTCGGACATGACTGAAGCGACTTAGCAGCAGTAGCAGTCATGAGGAGCAGATGTCTCTGTTAATGACTGTAATGCTTTTCTAGATATAAGATGCAAGAATGGGGGGAAAATCTTCTGCTGAAAATATTGAACTGTCCAAAGGCCTGTTCTGCCCACTTTTCCCAGAGCTCAGAGTACCTCATTCCTGATCTCCACACTGAGCTCCTTTTGGGGTGTGTGTGTGTCAGTGACTATATTGGTAAGTAAATTAATCTTTGTAGAGGCAAATGCCAAATGCCAATTTTTAGTTGGCAATATTGATTTTAACAAAGGTGATAAATTGTGGAGAAGTTAAAAAAAAGGGGAGGGGGGAGCTTCTGTGGTGGCTCAAGTGGTGAAGAATCCACCTGCAGTGTGGGAGACCTGGGTCCGATACATGGGTTGGGAAGATGCCCTGGAGAAAGGAACAGCTACCCACTCCAGTGTTCTGGCCTGGAGAATCCCATGGACAGAGGAGCGTGGTAGGGTACAGTCCTTGGGGTCACAAAGAGTCAGACACAACTGAGCGACTTTCAAAAAGAAAAAAGAGCTTGAACTTCTTGTACTGGTGAATTGTGGGCAGGTAAATAAGTGGGGAAATTCGTGATAGGTATAGGGGTTTCCCTGTTGGTTCAGACAGTAAAGAATCTGCCTGCAATGCAGGAGACCCTGGTTGCATCCCTGGATCAGGAAGATCCCCTGGAGAAGGGCATGGCAACCTACTCCAGTATTGTTGCCTAGAGAATTCCATGGACAGATCATGGGGTTGCAAGTGTCAGACATGTCAGAGCGACCAACACACAAACACATGGGTTATATAGCAAGTCTTGCTTATGCAGACTCATCTCAGTATTGACTCCCTCTTTGGTGATCCCCTTTTTCTGGTACAGAGGTCAGGGGACACCTACACAAGGGGGACTTATGGTCTGCTTTTAGGCAGATAGAGGGAGGGCAGAGAGTTCAGCCTGTGTCTGCCTTATCTCAACTGACTTCAGCTCAAAATAAGCGTATGGCAATTGGGGCTTCTCTGATAGCTCAGTTGGTAAAGAATCCACCTGCAATGCAGGAGACCCCAGTTTGATTCCTGGGTTGGGAAGATCCACTGGAGAAGGGATAGGCTACCCACTCCAGTATTCTAGGACTTCCCTTATGGCTCAGCTGGTAAAGAATCTGCCAGCAATGAGGGAGACTTGGGTTCTATCCCTGGGTTGGGACCACCCTCTGGAGATGGGAAAGGTTACCCAATCCAGTATTCTGGCCTGGAGAGTTCCATGGACTGTATAGTCCATGGGGTCACAAAGAGTCAGGCGCAACTGAGTGACTTCCAGTTTCTTTCAAAGTAGCATTGTGTATAAGCTCTAACTGTTTCTTTTTATAAAGTAAGTAGTGCCTTTTTATAAAGTAAGTAGGTGTCCACTTCAAAGGGGCATTCTGAAGGATATCTCAAATAAATATACTGCCAGCTACACGACTAGATGAACAACCAGGACTTGAGTGTGCACTACCTAACTCACCACTGACATGCCTTCTGTGTTCTAAGAACTGTAAGTAAAAAATTATTTTTTCTTCAAATTTCCTAATAGTTATTGCTGAAGAACATCTTGCAAAATCATAATAAAACCCACAAGTGTTGGTCCATTTGTAACATTAATTTGCACAGGGTTCTGTGGGAAACTCACCAGACTCAGAGGACTGCTCCCCAACCCCCAGGCATTTTTAGGCATTACTATTGTCAGGCTGAGACTGGCACAAAACAGGCACTTATTTTGGGCTCCCCTGGTGGCTCAGCTGGTAAAGAATCTGCCTGCAATGTGGGAGACCTGGGTTTAATCCCTGGGTTGGGAAGATCCCCTGGAGAAGGGCATGGCAACCCACTCCAGTATTCTTGCCTGGAGAATCTCCATGGACAGAGGAGCCTGGTGGGCTACAGTCCATGGAGTAGCAAAGAGTTGGACACAACTGAGCAACTAAACACAAAGGTTGTTGTCAAAGATAAAGCCAGATACTGGTTAAAGGTGGTGAAGACAGATTTCATTCCATACTATTACAAGACAGGAAAGAGACCTTGGTATTGAACTGATCTCAAGACAAGTGGGATGTGTAGCCCATGAGTGGAGAGAGGTGGTCAGTGGTTGGAAAGTTACTAAGAGGGAACATCAGTGGGAAGGGGATGTTGACAGAAATAATCTATAATAGGAATAGAAAAGTTTTATTTCGGCCAAACTGAGGATGATAGCCTGGGAGACAGCCTCACAGGTAGCTCTGAGGAACTGCCCTGGAGAAGCATGTTCTTCAGCAGAGTTTTATATCTTGTCAGAAGAAAGAACATCAAACAGACAGGAGGTACATTCATTCAAGGCTTGCAAAAACACCCCACAAAACCCAGACCAACATGTGCACAGTGAGTTAGTATGGCCTTGGTACCTGGGAAGGGAGTCTTATCATCAAATGGGTGCTAGTAATAGCATCCCAAAAGAAGGCATTTAATCTTTCTCTTTTTAGAAAAAATATTTATTTTCTTATTTAACTGTATCAGGTCTTGGTTGTGACAAGTGGGATCTTCATTCTGTGTGGAATCTTTCATTGTGGCATGTGGGCTCTGGAGCTCACAGGCTCAGAAGTTGCAGCTTGCAGGCTTAATCGCTCTGTGGCATGTTGGTTGGGGTCAAATCCATGTCCCCTGCATTGTAAGGTGGATTTTTAATCACTGGACCACCAAGGATGTCCATAATCTTTATCTTTAAAACAGACATTCTTTATGTCTGATCAGTGCAAATTTTTCTTTAATGATCAAAGCAGATGTACAAGGTATGAACATACAAGGTATGAACCAGCTATTTCAGTTAGCATGAAATTCAAATTATATCATGCATAAGCCAGAATGATGGTTACCGTATATCGATCTTTGAAAATTCTATCCACTAGGGTGTCCCTGGTGGCTCAGATGTTAAAGAATCTGCCTGCAGCGCAGGAGACCTGGGTTCAATCCCTGGGTTGGGAAGAACCCCCGGAGAAGGGAATGGCTATCCACTCCAGTATTCTGGCCTGGAGAATTCCATGGATTGTATAGTCCATGGGGTCGCAAAGAGTCAGACACGACTGAGTGACTTTTACTTTCAGGGAGAGTCTTGCTTAACTGGCTGTCTTAGTCTGTTTAGTCCGCTGTAATAGGATACCATACTGTTCACTGGGTTCTCAAGGCAAGAATACTGAAGTGGTTTGCCATTCCCTTCTCCAGTGGACCGCGTTTTGTCAGAACTCTCCAACATGACCCATCCGTCTTCGGTAGCCCTGCATGGCATGGCTCGTAGTTTCACTGAGTTAGACAAGGTTTTGGTCCATGTGATCAGATTGGTTAGTTTTCTGTGATTGTGGTTTTCAGTCTGTCTGCCTTCTGATGGAGAAGGGTAAGAGGCTTATGGAAGCTTCCTGATGGGAGAGACTGACTGAGGGGAAAGCAGACATTACTTTGCCGACAAAGGTCCGTCTAGTCAAAGCTATGGTTTTTCCAGTGGTCATGTATAGATGTGAGAGTTGGACTATAAAGATACCTGAGCACCAAAGAGTTGATGCTTTTGAGCTGTGGTGTTGGAGAGGACTCTTGAGAGTCCCTTGGGTTGCAAGGAGATCCAACCAGTCCATCCTAAAGGAGATCAGTGCTGAATATTCATTGGAAGGACTGATGCTGAAGCTGAAACTCCAATACTTTGGCCACCTGATGTGAAGAATTTATCCATTTGAAAAGATGCTGATGCTGGGAAAGATTGAAGGTGGAAGGAGAAGGGGCTGACAGAGGATGAGATGGTTGGATGGCATCACCGACTTGATGGACATGGGTTTGCGTAAACTCTGGGAGCTGATGATGGACAGGGAGGCCTGGCGTGCTGCAGTCCTTGGGGTTGCAAAGATTTGGACATGACTGAGCGACTGAACTGAGCTGAATAGGATACCATAGCAGGACCAGGGACCAAACTTGATCACTCAAGAGCTTTTGTGTTTTATTAAAGTATAAAAAGGGACAGAGAAAGCTTTTGACATGGACTTCAGAAAGGGGACAGAGAATGCCCCCCTTGCCAGTCTTATCAAAGGAGCTATAGCTATATACTTTATTACAGTAAAGAGTGTTAGCTGACCCACTCCCGCAATATAAGTTAACCGGATTAGAACAAGCAACAGAAAGGTCTTACCAGACCCACTCCTAAAACAAAGATCAAGAGAACAAGATTAGTCAGAAGGTTCTTGTTAAGGAGAAACATGTCCTTGAGCAAGATACATTGTTATACAGACTAAGACAAAGCAATGAAGGAAAAAAGTTTGTCCTTTTCTCCTCCTCAAGAGCCCCAGACGGCTTTCTCCTCCTTGGGGACCCTGGACTTCTTATCAACTTGCCTAAGAATTGACTCTCGCAGTGGCTTATGAACAACAGACATTTCTCACAGTTCTGGAGGCTGGAAGTGTAAGATCAAAGTGCTGAGAGATTTGGTAAGAACTCACCTTATGGTTCATGGACTTGCCTTCTTACTGTGTCCCCACATGGAATTGGGGAGCTCTCTAGGGTTTCTTTAGCCCTACCTCCCTGACCTAATCACCTCCCACAAAGGCCCCACCTTCTCATACCAGCACCTTGGGGATTAAATTTTAATATATGAATTTTGGGAGGCCATCAAATGGTCTACAGCACTGCCTACCAGGATTTTTGCTCAAGGCAGGTCAAGGATGTCCATATAAGCCAAAGATGGGGGATAAAAAACTAGACATCATGGGTTGGGGGTATCGAGCATCTCTTACTAAATTGACCTAGCACGATCCTTTGCTAAAGGTACTGCCCAGGATGAACACAGAAGCCCAAGATGAACAGAGAAGCCTTGTCTAGATGAGGGCTTAGAGGAGCCTGGCTGGAATTTGGTCAAGAAGAGTCTTTGACATGATTAAAGCTTGAACTTGCATTAAGACTTCGGGGCACTGCAAAGTTGCCCTCTGGTTTGTGGGAGCTGATGGGCATTTGCATGCTTTGCTGTGATGTCCAGAAGGACTGGGAGAACTGTCAGCATTCTTAGAAACTTCAAAGTTGGTATTTTATGGAATGTAATACTGGGAAAATTGAAATGCATACAGTATTGCTTTGGGGGTGTCATTCCACAGAGCTGTTGTTATCAGATTGGACCCTGATGTTCTACCCGTCTTGTCAAAGTGGGGTCCTTCATACAGTTATCCTCAAGACAGGCACCCACCTCCTGGTGAATAAGACGTACACCTGTCCTCCTTGGGGAATCAGGTGGGAATGGGCTTAGGTCAAGTATCTGCAGCCCTGTAACTTCCAGGCCTGGTTCCAGGTTTTCCTTTTAAAATAACAGAGTGATCCTCTCTTTCTTCTATCTCATGTAGCCCTTCCATATCTGGAGATATCCGTTTTGTTTCCCCCCACACCTTGCCCACTGACCCTCTCCAGCAGGTTGTCCATTCTTTAGCCTAGAGTGATCTGCTGGGGTCCAGCCCCGGTGGATCCAGGGTGATTCGAAGGTAGGGATGGAGTCGGCGTCCTCCTTGGAAAAATACATATTTAGTTACAGATAGAGAGAGAGATTAGAAACGGATAGTGTGGTAGGAAAATTAGTGGAGAAAAAGAGGCTGAATAACTTGGGTTACATGGACTAGCATCCATGTTCCAGATGGGAATTCAGCTGGAAAAATGGGGAGCAAGAATGAACGACATGGGGGAGTCAGTCTTTCCAGGAATTGATCCCATTTCTTTATTTTTCCGGTTTTCTTATATACCTTTTGTTACATATAGGGATGAATACAGAGTCATGCGGAGGTCAGCAGTCCTGACCTTTATCAAAATCAGGTGCTTTACATAAAAAAAGGTCTTAGGGGTTTTACATTATCTTCAAGCCATTTCTGCCTGCTGACATTTACAACCCTTTCTTTCTGATAACCAAAAAACGTATTTTTTCCAAGCGCGTTTTTTCTTAAACCAGGCACCACCCTCCAAATAAAGTTGTATTCCTATAGGGTGAGGGTGTAGTGAGTTACAATCAAGAAAGGAATTTATTTAACTCAAGGTTATCATCAATCTTAAAGGTTAATACTTATTTCTCCTATATGCTTAAAGGTTAATATGTATTTCTCCTATATGCTAGTTATATTTATTATAAGGGCAGGGAATATGAGATTTAGCAGCAAACATCAGTCCAACAAATGAAAATCCTTTCACCAATGTTCCTCTTAAGATTTACTTAGTCTTAAAATAGTGATAAAGTTACATTTTTACATAGCAAGGACACAGTGATTTATAACAAAGTACAGTGATCTACAACAAAAGAGAAAATTCATTAACTCAAAAAGTCTAGTATTGCTAACATCAAAAACTACTATATTTCCTTTTCTATATTCCAAATACATTGATTAATATATGCCCAGATACCTAAGGATACGGAGGCCTGGTGGCAATCATGAGAAAAAGCTCTATGCTAATTAAGACTTTCAAAATCCTCCAAACCTCTCTGTGCTGTTTATGGTTGAGAGGTTGTCACATAAGCTAGTCTGTCAGCAGAGGTCTGACCTGAGACATCCTTGTCCCACCCAGGGCAGGGAATTAGCAGCAATTATTGACACAACAAATGAAAAACCCTTTACCAATATAATTCCTAACCAACCCACTACACTAATAATTTCTAACATCCCAAAAGAATTTGCCTTTAGTAAGTCAAAAACATCTCGTGCCTCTCATGGTTGGAGGGCTGTTGTGGCCGGAGGAACCTATACCAGCAGGCTAGATAACCTTCAGAGGAGTAAGTTGAAACACTCTAGTCATGCCCAGGAATTTTTACTGCCTTGGAGCTGCACGTTAACTCCTTCTCCGAGAGAAATGGTTATGGGGGAGAGCCCCCTGTAAAGTGAGAGGTGTAGGTGAGAGCACAAGACAGACTCTGGTTTTGGGGTTAGATGCTCGGGAGCAGGGGATTTCCTGAGGCTTGATCACGCCTTTGCGTATGCCAAAGCCCCCTTCCTCATGACCTTTGCCAAGGGCAGAGTTACTCACGCTGGCCCCCCCGGCAGTGATCCTCTCTTTCTTCCATCTCATGTAGCCCCTTAGTATCCGGAGATATCCATTTTGTCTCCCCCCACACCTTGCCCGCTGACCCTCTCCAGCAGGTTGTCCATTCTTTAGCCTATAGTGATCCTCTCTTTCTTCCATCTCATGTAGCCCCTCAGTATCCGGAGAGATCCATTTTGTTTCCCCCACACCTTGCCCGTTGACCCTCTCCAGCAGGTTGTCCATTCTTTAGCCTTAATACCTGCACTGCTGCCACCGTTCTGCCTTGGCCTGGTTTCCAGACAGTTCACTAACATGATAGTTTTTCTTTGTAGTTACCATGGACAGCCTGCTGTACCTGTCAGGAGTTTGTTGTAGTAACAAACAGCCCCACATCCTGACGATGCACCATACAAAGGTTATTTCTCACATCCACTGTATGTGCATCATGGGCCTTGTAGGGGAGGGGAAAAACCTTTCCACCCATCCTCTTATGCTTTCCCAAGGTCTATGAATTAAACTGACAGCAGACAGATTAGTGAAATTGAAAGTGTCTGACTCTTTGCGACCCCATGGACTGTCCATGGAATTCTCCAGGCCAGAATACTGGAGCAGGTAGCCTTTCCCTTCTCCAGGGGATCTTCCCAACCCAGGGATCGAACCCAGGTCTCCTGCATTGCAGGCGGATTCTTTACCAGCTGAGCCACCAGGGAAGCCCAAGAACACTGGAGCGGGTTAACAGAAGAAACAGGATACTGAGTTTTCTCATGTTTTTAAGTCTATGTGTATGGCCACTCCTAGAAAGAACTGAAAAGACAAATTGGTGGCTACATCCTGCGATTATTTACCATTTTTTTTAAAAAGGACAGTAAACTGTGGAGAAGTGACTAGACTAAGGAAAGGGGACCTGGACTTCTGGGTTTAGAGGAGGGGACTGTGGGAAGGTAACTAAGGAAATGTATGAAAGTGAAAGAATTAGTCATTTAGTCATGTCCGACTCTTTGTGACCCCATGAACTATAGCCCACCAGGCTCCTCTGTCCATGGAATTCTCCAGGTAAGAATACTGAAGTGGAATGCCATTTCCTTCTCCAGGGGATCTTTCCAACCCAGGGATCGAACCCAGGTCTCCCACACTGTGGGCAGACCCTTTACCAGCTGAGCCACTACGGCAGCCACAGGAAACGCGTGGAGTAACCAAGCATAGATAAGGGCTTTTATGCAGGCTCGTCTCAGTCCCATCTCAGGTGATGAGTCCCTCTCCTTTTTTTCTGGTATGAGAGAGAGGGAGAACCTTTACAAATGGAGATTTTCTTTAAAAATGGGAAACTTCTGCCCTGCTTATAAGCAGAGTGAAGTGAAAGTCGCTCAGTTGTGCCCGACTCTTTGTGACTATACAGTCCACGGACTTCTCCAAGCCAGAATACTGGAGTGGGTAGCCTTTCCCTGTTGTAAGCAGAGAGAGAAGCTCAAAATCATCAATAGAGCAGAGGAGTCTATTTTGGGGTGGCATGTCCTGAGCCCCTTTAGCCTCTCTGGGGATTTTACTGCAATGCATCTTCTTTGAGGAGGCCAGTTTACAGACTCTGCCATCTGGAACATTGCCAGCTGCCAGGATGGGGGTCACCAGCTCTCAAAGCCAGTTACTCCAGAAAATGCCAGTGGGTGACCCTTTGGCTTAAAAAGCTCTCAATTATTTTGAGCCACTGGGACCCAAGACACAGGTCTCTTTAGTGATGGCTAGCAGCATCTGTTTGGGTCTCAGCTACCTTAGGAAGTGGTGGCAACCCAGTGGACATCCCAGTCCAGGCAGCCTGAGAACACGGAGCTTGTCTGGACTCTCCTCTGTTGGATTTGTGGGCTCACTGCAACAGCCAGCTCCCAGCAGAGGGGCTGTGCACAGGCTCCTGGGGCAAAGGAGAAGACAGCAAGCTGATACACAACCCTTCAGTCCACGATGGTCCAGAGGTCTGATTTTATCAGATGCAGAGGATTTTTGTTTAGGTATCTGGGGTTACTCATTTCTGGAAGCCTTTCTTTCCAGATGAGAGCCACTATGACCCTCTGTCCATTCGTACTCTCTGTATCTGGGAAGCGAAGAATGTGAGCCAGGGCTCCTTCCTCTGCTTTATTCAGTTTCTACCTGCATTCTCTCTCAAGGACAGGGCAGGTGGGCCATCAGAAAGAGTTCCTGGGGGGTCCATCAGACAAGAAACGTGTATGTCTTCATAAGGAGGGGGACAGGAAAGTGGTGACCTATTGGAAAACTCTGTTCTGCCTAGATTGCTGTACCAGCTTCCTGGATCCAGGTCCTATGGAGAGGGAAGAGGGGAGATGTTGCTTAAGGTATAAACTTGTAACCAGTAGATAAATAAGTCCTAGAGATCTGTTGCACAGTATAGTGATTATGGTCACCAATTCTGTATTATAAACCTAAAGTTGCTAAGAGATTAGATCTTAATTGTTCCTTCTACAAATAAGCAATGCTGACTATGTGATGTTAATAAGTGGTGTTAATTAAGAGGTATTAATTAGTGTTATGGTGGTAATTATATTGCAATTTATAAATGTATCAAATCAACACATACACCCTACATTCATGAATTGTTATATGCCAATTATGGGCTTCCCTGTATGTTCATGATAAACTGTGGAAAAATCTGAGAGAGATGGGAATACCAGATCACCTGACATGCCTCTTGAGAAACCTATATGCAGGTCAGGAAGCAACAGTTAGAACCAGACATGGAATAACAGACTGGTTCCAATAGGAAAAGGAGTACATCAAAGCTATATATTGTCACCCTGCTTATTTAATGTATATGCAGAGTACATCATGAGAAACCCTGGGCTGGAAGAAGCACAAGCTGGAATCGAGATTGCTGGGAGAAATATCAATAACCTCAGATATGCAGATGACACCACCCTTATGGCAGAAAGTGAAGAGGAACTAAAAAGCTTCTTGGTGAAAGTGAAAGAGGAGAGTGAAAAAGTTGGCTTAAAGTTCAACATTCAGAAAACGAAGATCATGGCATCTGGTCCCATCACTTCATGGGAAATAGATGGGGAAACAGTGGAAACAGTGTCAGCCTTTATTTTTTCGAGCTCCAAAATCATTGCAGATGGTGATTGCAGCCATGAAATTAAAAGACGCTTACTCCTTGGAAGGAAAGTTATTACCAACCTAGATAGCATATTCAAAAGCAGAGACATTACTTTGCCGACTAAGGTCCATCTAGTCAAGGCTATGGTTTTTCCAGTGGTCATGTATGGATGAGAGATTTGGACTATAAAGAAAGCTGAGTGCCGAAGAACTGATGCTTTTGAACTGTGGTGCTGGAGAAGATTCTTCCGAGTCCCCTGGACTGCAAGGAGATCCAACCAGTCCATCCTAAAGGAGACCAGTTCTGGGTGTTCAATGGAAGGACTGATGCTGAAGCTGAAACTCCAATACTTTGGCCACCTGTTGTGAAGAACTGACTCATTAGAAAAGACCCTGATGCTGGGAGGGATTTGAGGGCAGGAGGAGAAGGGGACGACAGAGGATGAGATGGCTGGATGGTATCACCAACTTGATGCACATGAGTTTGAGTGAACTCAGGAGTTGGTGATGTACAGAGAGGCCTGGCGTGTTGTGATTTCATGGGGTTGCAAAGAGTCGGACACAGCTGAGCTGCTGGTAAAGCTGGTAGCTACCAACTGGTAGCTCAGCTGGTAACTAACTAACTGGTAGCTCAGCTGGTAAAGAATCTGCCTGCAATGCAGGAGACCCCAGTTCAATTCCTGGGTTGGGAAGATCTGCTGGAGAAGGGAATGGCTACCCACCCTAGTATTCTAGCCTGGAGAATTCCATGGACTGTAGAATTCTCTACATGGATTGCAAAGAGTTGGACATCCTGAGTGACTTTCACTTTCATATAAATGTATCAAATCAACACACTGTATACCCTACCCATGCATTGTTATATGCCAATTATGGGCTTCCTTGGTAGCTCAGCTGGTGAAAAATCCAGCTGCAATGCAGGAGACCCTGATTTGGTCCCTGGGTCAGGAAGATCTGCTGAGGGGATAGGCTACCCACTCCAGTATTCTTGGGCTTCCCTGGTGGCTCAGCTGGTAAAGAATCTGCCTGCAGCACAGGAGACCTGGGTTCCATCCTTGTGTTGGGAAGATCCCCTGGAGAAGGGAAAGGCTACCCACTCCAATATTCTGGCCTGGAGAATTCCATGGACTATATATCCATGGGGCTGCAAAGAGTCGGACATGACTGAGCAATTTTCACTTACTTCACTATGCCAATTTTATGTCAATAGGAGTTTAGAAGATGGTTCTATGAAGTCTCTTTGAAGTAAAAAGGAAGTCGCAGGTCTTAATCCTGGGCGGCACGTCACGTGGGGAGCAGGAGAGCCTCAGATTTTGGCCCCTCCTTGGTTAAAGGAGGGCCTCGTGGTATGAATCATGCCTGCTATTCTGTGACCTCTTGAGGCCCAAGTCTTATAAAGGGGACATGGAGGAGAAATGATCCGTGAGAACTCAGAAAGACCTGCTGGCTGAGTGACCACTGGTGACAGTAAAAGGAAAGTTGATTTGTATTTTGAGCAAATTCATGGTGTTGTCCGATAAAACCTGACAGGAAAAGAAAGAACATCTGGAAAAGCAGACATTGGCCTTTTGTTTAGACATGTACCTGGATTGGTTTTATTCTGGGAAAGAGTTCAGTCATTTCCAGTGATACTTAATGTAGACATAAGACTACGCAGTGATACTATTATATAGACATGACCTGTTTCAGAATTTACATTGCTGATGTTAAATATTTTTTTAATTTTTATTTTCAGAAACCATGGAAATGGTATAACACTTTATTCCGAAAGGCTGATAGTGAAATCTTGAGTCTCTCTCAACAGAAGGTTTTCTCAGTTCCAAGTTTTCATTTTTGAGATTGAATTTCTTGTATATTCTTTCAAAGGTGCATATTCAAGCATGTATTATTTTTATCTAAATGATGCCAGAGTATGCATACTGTTCTACAACTTGCCTTTAGTTAAACCTACCACGTTACCGAGACATGTAAGAACTATCTGATTCTTCTTAATGACTCCCCTTTTTCCCTTTGAAGCTTTGAGATAGTTTCCAATTATTTTATCATGAAGATAATATATTTCTCTGCCCAGTAACTTGAAGCAAACAAATAGGACATTAATAATGAATGTCTGGGGCTGATACAACATTTTTACAAATACTTCTTACATATCCCACATCATGCTGGTATAGGGGCAACAGGTTTTGCTGATGTACAAAAGAAAATACAAATTAAAAATAAACAACTTAATTCTCTCTGTGGAAATTAAGGGGACATGTCCCTCCTTTTTCTTTCACAATTTCTTCCTCTGCCCTGTAAATCTTTGTAGTGGCTAAACTTTCTAGTCTCATATCTCAGGAATGTTTCCCCAAGCACCTGAAACTCATCTCTGAAATGTAATTTTAGGAAAGGAAAAAACTTTCCCTCTGCCCTCTTAGTTTCTGAGGCCTGCAAATTAACATGACAAAAGACAGATTAACAGGAGAAAAGGCATACAAATTGTATTGATGTTAATATTTTTACTTGCTTGTGGAGACTCATAGCAAAAAGTGAAAATCCAAGAAATGGTTTCACTCAGAAGCTTATATATCATTTTACCAAAAGGTATTAAATTGTGGGAAGGTGAGTAACAAATGTATGGCCGGTAAATGTCATTTAAAAAGGTTTGTTTGTTACTCATCAGGGTGCTAACTTTCCATCTTCTTCATGCCCATAAAATTCCTTCAGGAAGGGGCTTTCTGGCAGTCCTAATTTCTCAGAAGTTTCTGCTTTTAGTTAGATAAGGGAAGCTCTGAGAAGGTGTCTTTCTACATCTATTGATTCTCAGTTGGCATCAGCTCAAAATAATCCATATGCCAAAGTGCAATAGTTTGGGGTGGCATATTTGGACCCTCTTAATAATCATCCATGAATATAATGCCTGTTTCCCAACTTCCTTGGAGGAAATGAGCTTAACTATCCCTTGCAAAATGTATCTAAAGTATTGAATGGGTTGCATCTACTCAGCTCTGTAAAAGAATGAAATTTCATACAAGCAACTATATGCCAATAAAATGGACAACCTGGAAGGAATGGACAAATTCTTAGAAAAGTACAACATTCCAAGACTGAACCAGAAAGAAACAGAAATCACGAACAGACCAATCACAAGTAATAAAATTGAAACTGTGATTTAAAAACTTTCAAAAAAACAAAAGTCCAGGATCAGATAGCTTCATAGGCAAATTCTATCAAACATTTAGAGAAGAGCTAACATCTCTCCTTCTCAAACACTTCCCTCAAAAAAGCAGAGGCAAGAACACTCCCAAATTCATTCTACGAGGTAGCCATCATCCTAATGCCAAAATCAGACAAATATATCAAAAAAGAAAAAAAGAAAATTATATATCACTGATGAACATAGCCATAAAAATTCTCAACAAAATACAAGCAACTAAATCTAACAACACATTAAAAGAATCATACACCAGAATCAAGTGAGATTTTTCCCAAGGATGCAATAATTGTTCTATATATGCAAATCAATCAACATGATACATCAAATTAACACTGAAGAGTAAAAATATGATCATCTCAATAGATGCAGAAAAAGTGTGTGACAAAATTCAATACCTATTTCTGATGAAAACTCTAGAAAATGGGCATAGAGGGAATATATCTCAACATAGTAAAGACCATATTTGATAAACCCACAGCAAACATCATTCTTAATGATGAAAAACTTGAAAGCATTTCCTCCTAGATCAGGAAAAGACAAGGATGTCCATTTTCACCACTATTATCCAACATATTAACAGTTTTGGAAGTCCTAGCCATGGCAATTAGAGAAGAAAATGAAATAAAAGGAATCTAAAATGGAAAATAAGCAAAACTGTCACTGTTCGCAGATGACATGACACTATACATAGAAAATCCCAAAGATGCCACTAGAAAATGACTGTGCTTAGTCAAGCAGTCGTGTCCAGCTCTTTGTGACCCCATGGACTGCAGCCCACCAGGCTCCTCCGTCCATGGGATTCTCCAGGCAAGAATACTGGAGTGGGTTGCCATGCCCTCCTCCAGGGGATCTTCCCAATCCAAGAATTGAACCCAGGTCTCCCGCATTGCAGGTGGACTCTTTACCATCTGAGCCACCATGGAAGCTCTAGGAAAACTGCTGAGCTAATCATGAATTTGGTAAAATTGCAGGATACAGAATTAATGCACATCTGGGCTTTTGTTTGTTTGGAATTAATGCACAGAAGTCTCTTGCAGTCTTCAAGACACTTTGGACTATAGCAGACCAAGCTCTTCTGTCTATGGGAGTTTAGACTAGAATACTGGAGTGTTTGCTATGACTAGTACCTTCTCTTGGCAAAACTGTTAGCTTTTGCCCTGCTTCATTTGTACTCCAAAGCCAAACTTGCCTGCTACTCCAGGTATCTCTTCACTTCCTACTTTTGCATTCCTATGCAAAAAAAGGACATCTTTTTAGGTGTTAGTTCTAGAAGGTCTTGTCTGTCTTCATAGAACTGTTCAACTTCAGCATTAGTGGTTGGGGCATAGACTTGGATTACTATGTCATTGAATGGTTTCCCCTGGAAATGAATCAAGATCATTCTGTCGTTTTTGAGATTGAACATTTCAGACTCTTTTGTTGACTATGAGGGCTACTCCATTTCTTCTAAGGGATGCTTGCCCACAGTAGTAGATATAATGGTCATCTGAGTTAAATTTGCCCATTCCAGTCCATTTTAGTTCACTGATTCCTAAAATGTTGATGTTCACTCTTGCCATCTGTTTGACTGCTTCCAATTAGCCTTGATTCATGGACCTTAATTCCAAGTTCCTATGTAATATTGTTCTTTACAGCATTGGACTTTACTTTCACCACAAGACACATCTACAACTGGGCATCATTTCCACTTTGGCTCAGCCTCTTTATTCCTTCTGGAGCTTTCTCTGCTCTTCTCCAGTAGCATATTGGTCATCTACCAACCTACAGTGTTGGGTTCATCTTTCAGTGTCCTATCTTTTTGCCTTTTCATACTGTTCATGGGGTTCTCAAGGCAAGAATGGTGAAGTGGTTTGCCATTCCCTTCTCCAGTGGACCACACTTTGTCAGAACTCTCCATCATGATCCATCCATCTTGGGTGGCCCTACATGGCATGGCTCATAGTTTCATTGAGTTACAGAAATCTGTGATTCATGTGATCATTTTGGTTAGTTTTCTGTGGCTGTGGTTTTTATTATGTCTGCTCTCTGATGAAGGATAAACTTATCTTGAGGATAAGAGGCTTGTGGAAGGTTCCTGATGGGAGGGACTCGTTGTGAGGAAAACTGGGTCTTGCTCTGGTGGGCCAGGCCATGCTCATTAAATTTTTAATCCAATTTTCTACTGATGGTGTGTGTGTGTTGGTGGGGGTGGTCTGAGGCCAAACTATGGTAGGGGTATGGTGGTAATTCTGACCTCAAACAAAAGGTCTTATGCCAGCATGCTGCAGCCCCAGGACTGCTGCTGTCAGTGCCCTGACCCCATGGCAGGACACTTTTGACTCACGCCTCCACCAGAGACTCCCAAACACTCATGGGCAAGTCTGGCTCAGTCTCTTGTGGGGTCACTGTTCCTTTCTCCTGGGCCCTGACGTGCACAAGGTTTTGTTGTGCCCCAGGAGAGTCTCTTTCTCCCCAGTCTTGTGGAAGTTCTGTAATCAAATCCTGCTAACTTTCAAACTCAGATTCCCTTGGGATTCTTAGTCCCTTCACCAGATCCCCAGGTTAAACCTGTCTGTTGTGGGGCCTAGAAGTTTTGCAGCAGTGTGAGAGCTTCTTTGGTATAATTGTTCTCCAGTTTGTAGATCACCCACCTGGTAGCTCTAGGGTGGGGCTAATGCAATCCCCTTTAAGAGGACTTGCATTCTTCCCAGGCTGCTGCTGCTCCGTCCCCATAGCAGGCCACTGCTGATGCACACCTCCACAGGACATCATCAAACTCTCAAAGGCAGGTCTGGCTCAGCCTCCTGCAGGGTCACTGCTCCTTTCACTAGGTCCTGGTGCCCACAAGGTTTCGTTGGTGCCCTCCAAAAATCTCTGGTAGGTATGAGGTTTGATTTTTCTTAAATTTTATTTTTACTTTATTCTACGTTACGATACTGTATTGGTTTTGCCATACATTGACATGAATCAGCCACAGGTGCACACGAAGTTTGATTTTAATGTGACTGTGCCCCTCCTACGGTCTCATTGCAGCTTCTCCGTTGTCCCTGGACATGGTTTTCTTTTTTTTTTTTTTTAACTCCTTATTGCAAAATTCAAACTTAAATTGAAAAAAGTAGGGAAAAACCACTAGGCCATTCAGGTATGACCGACATAAAATCCCTTATGATTATACTGTGGAAGTGACAAACAGATTCAAGGGATTAGACCTGGGAGACATAACATCTGAATAACAATAGACAGAAGTTCTAACATGGCACAGGAGGGGGCCATCAAAACAATCCCCAAGAAGTAGAAATGCAAAAAATCAAAATGGTTGTCTGAGAAGGCCTTATAAATAGCTGAGAAAAGAAGTACAAAGCAAATGAGAAAAGGAAAGATTTACTCATCTGAATGCAGAGTTCCAAAGAATAGCAAGGAAAGATAAGAAAGCCTTAAGTAAACAATGCAAATAAACAGAGAAAAACATTAGAATGGGAAAGACTAGAGATCACTTCAAGAAAATTAGAGATACCAAGGGAACATTTAATGCAAAGATGGGCACAACAAAAGAAAGAAATGGTCTGGACCTAACAGAAATAGAAGGGATTAAGAAGAGGTGGCAAGACTATACAAAAAAGGTCTTAATGACCCGGACAACCACAGTGGTTTCGGCACTCACCTAGAGCCAGACATCCTGGAGTGTGAAGTCAGGTAGGCCTTAGGAAGCATTACTACAAACAAACCCAGTGGAGGTGATAAAATCCCAGCTGAGCTATTTCAAATCCTAAAAGATGATTCTGTTAAAGGGCTGCACTCAATATACCAGCAAATATGGAAAACTCAGCAGTGGTCACAGGACTGGAAAAGGTCAGTTTTCATTCCAATCCCAAAGAACAGCAATGACAAAGAATGCTCAAATTACTGCACAATTGCATTCATTTTACGTGATAACAAGGTGTAATGTTCAAAATCCTTCAAGTCAGACTTCAACAGTACTTGAGCTGATAAATTCCAGATGTACAAGTTTGATTTAGAAAAGGCAGAGGAGCCAGAGATCAGATTAGCCACATCTACTGGATCATAGAAAAAGCAAGGGAATTCCAGAAAAACATCTACTTCTGCTTCACTGATGATGCTAAAGCCTTTGACTGTCTGGATGACAACAAACTGGAAAATTCTTACAGAGATGGGAATACCAGACCACTTTATCTGCCTCCTGAGAAACCTGTATGCAGGTCAAGAAGCAGCAGTTAGGACCAAACATGGAACAACAAACTGGTTCCAAATTGGGAAAGGAGTACATCAAGACTGTATGTTGTCACCCTGCTTATTTAACTTCTATGCAGAGTACATCATGCAAAATGCCAGGCTGGATGAAGCACAAGCTGGAATCAAAATAGCCAGGAGAAATATCAATAACCTCAAACATACAGATGACACCACCTTAATGGCAGAAAGCAAAGAGGAACTAAAGAGCCTCTTGATGAAGTGAAAGAGGAGAGTGAAAAAACTAACTTAAAATTCAACATTCAGAAAACTACCACTTCAGGGCAAATAGATGGGGAAAAATGGAAACAATGACAGATTTTACTTTCTTGGGCTCCAAAATCACTGTGAATGGTGACTGCAGCCACAAAATTAAAATACACTTGCTCTTTGGAAGAAAAGCTATGACTAACCTAGACAGCATACCAAAAAGCAGAATCATCACTTTGCTGACAAAATCTGTCTAGTCAAATCTATGGTTTTTCCAGTAGTCATGTATGGATGTAATAGCTGGACCATAAAGAAGGCTGAGCACTTTAGAATTGACGCTTTCTAACTGTTGTGCTAAAGACTCTTGAGAGTCCCTTGGACAGCAAGGAGATCAAACCAGTCAATCCTAAAGGAAATCAACACTGAATATTCATTGGAAAGACTGATGCTGAAGCTGAAGCTTCAATCCTTTGGCCAGCTGATACAAAGAGCTGACTCACTGGAAAAGACCCAGATGCTGGGAAAGATCGAGGGCAGGAAGAGAAGGGAAAGATAGAGGATGAGATGGTTGGGTGGCATCATCAACTCAATGGACATGAGTTTGAGATAGTGAAAGACAGGGAAGCCTGGCGTGCTGCAGTCCATGGGGTGGCAAAGAGTTGGACACTACTGAACAACTGAACAACAACAACATACTGGAGTGGGTTGCCGTTTCCTCTTCCAGGGAATCTTCCTGACCCAGGGTTCAAACCTGCATCTCCTGCATTGGGAGGCAGATTCTTTATTTACTGAGCCATTGGGCATGCCATTCTTACACTAACAATGAAAGACCACAAGGAAAAATGAAGGAAAAAATTCCAATTACCATTGCAACCAAATGAATAAAATGCCTGGGAATAAACCTACCTAAAGAGGCAAAAGGCTCATACTCAGAAAACTATAAAACACTGATGAAATACATCAGAGATGAGACAAACACATGGAGATATATTCCATGTTCTTGGAATGAATCAATATCGTGAAAATGACTATATTATCCAAAGCAGTCTACACATTCAGTGCAATCTCTATCAAATTATCATTGGCATTTTCCAGACAATTAGAACAACAGCAAAAAAAATCTGTACAACTTTGATGGAAACAGAAAAGACCCTGACTAGAAAAAGCAATCTTGAGAAAGAAAAACTAAGCTAGAGGAATCAGGCTCCCGGCCTTCAGACTATAAAACAAAGCCACAGTAATCAAGACAGTAGGACACGGGCACAGAAATAGAAATACAAACCAATGGAACAGGATGGAAAGCCTGGAGATAGACCCACACACCTGTGTCACCTAATCTATGCGTCCATGCACTGTTGCCACCTAGTCTATGATCATTAGATGAGAATATACAATGGAGAAAAGACAGCCTCTTCAGTACGCGGTGCTGGGAAAACTAGATGGCTACATGTAAATGAAATTAGACCACTTCCTTCTACCATACGTGAAAATAAACTCAAAATGGATTAAAGACATAAGGCCAGACATTCTAAAACTTTTAGAGGAAAACAGAACATTCTTTGACATAAATTACTGTAATATCTTTTTTGATCCACTTCCTAGAGTAATGAAAAAAGCAATTGTGATCTAATTACACGTAAGC
>SJYF01000618.1:722595-733878 GCA_006410515.1 Procapra przewalskii | reverse complement strand
CCAATGCAAGACAGTAAAAGTGAAGTCGCTCAGTCGTGTCTGACCCCTAGGGACCCCATGGACTGCAGCCTACCAGGCTCCTCTGTCCATGGGATTTTCCAGGCAAGAGTACTGGAGTGGGTTGCCACTGCCTTCTCCAAAAGGAGGAGTCAGCACGCATATAAAGGAAAATCAAGCAGGATGTAGACCTCTTCAGGGTTGGTCCTCTCTCCTGTCATGACGGTGTATTATGTTACATTTTTAATAGTTTTCCTTGCCTGAGCTCTGACTGGGCCATAACTAGTCTGCTGTTTCAAACTCTTGCTATACCAGAGGAAAGCTGAGATAATCCTGCATGCTTGAGCTGTAATTTGATGTTTCAAATCTCTTATGTGGAGAACCTGCTGAGAGAAATAAACCAGCCTGAGAGTTCTGAACAAGATGCTTATCTGCTCAGCTTTGGTTCAGTATTCTATCTCCAGGCCCTAACCTGGGAACTGGTTGGGCTCAGGGTGAAGCCACCTCTGACCTACTGTCCCATCGACTACCCTGGCATTCCACTTCCTCATACCCGATTCTTCCTAGTCTTGCTCACTTCTCAGTAAACCTGTGAGAGGCTTATAGATCTTAATGACATAGCTGAAGGGCACCAGAATGTGCCATCCCCAAATACTATGCTGCTTGAGTGAAAGGATTGTTTTAAACTAGACACTTGAAAAACAGCTGATGCGAGAGCATTTCGAGGTCTCCTCTTTCTTACTGAAAATGGGAGTTAAAACTCCCTTGTGAAAGATGCCTGCCCTATGCAAAAAGAAACAGTATTGTCATCAAGGGTGAAATATTAAGACCAAAGAGGATTCTGCACAAACTGACCTTACAAAGATAATTCCTGTCTTGTATTTTCCCAGGTATATTTTAGACATTTTTCCATAATTGCCTTTCTTTGTTCCATCTAACACAAAAGCATTTATGTTTTGTCTGTGGGTGTCCATTTCCTTATGAGGGCTCCTGAGTCATGGTGGAACTTTCATGTTTTGCTCTTATTAATTTATCTTCTGTTAACAGAGCCCTAGCTAAGAGCTAAGATGGGTAGAAGAAAGAATTTTCCTTTCCTATTGCAATAGCCCTTTCCCCTCCCTTGCAATAATCTTTTCAAATGAAAATCTCTGCTTACTATATCTGGATTTGTTTTTCATTTGACAGTGATTGTTGCACAAAGTCCTGCCACCCTCTTCAAGTCAGGTGTGGTTGGCTAGGAAAGAAGCAGGAGGACCAGAGGGACTATCCTAAGCAAGCCCTGGTGTGCAGGATGTGGGTCTGATTAGGGACAGACTCTTCATCTGACTGGGACACATTGGTTAATCTCAAAGCCATCACTCATTCAGAATAGGCAGTGTCAGAATCTCTGCATGTTCCCAGGGTTAAAGAGTATGATGACGGATGGATAGATGATGGTAGTTTGGTAAAGCTCAAGACTATTTAAAAATATTTTTAATGCATAAAATGGAATGCCTCAGAATGTTTTTAAATACTTGAAAAAATTTTTTTAATACAAAGAATCAATTATATTGAAGTTACCAAAATATATACAAACTATCAAAATATAAATTTGTCACATCATTATAAATGTGTATCTTTATCAATCATTAAACAACTTCTAATTGGAGAAGACTTACAACTACTGTCATTTCAAAGTAGTTAAGGACATTAAAGATATTTAGAGATCTCTGTCATGGCTGTACTGTGACATGATTCCATACCCTATCCTCTATTTAGCTTTCCAATTTTAAAATGATTTTCCTAGAGTTTGAAATATAGGTTTATAGCCAATCTCAGTCCACTTTCAAATGACACTATTTCAATTTCATAGGTTAGCGCAGGTAACTTATAAATAGTAATAACAGAATACTACCATTTCCTCCCTTCCATCCCTAACAGAGGAACTTGGGATTAGACCCTAGTCTAGGGGAGCACAGAAACTTTGGGGGAGGAGTCCATTTGCTTTTTCATTTGGAAGATTCTTGAATTTGTTGGTGAATATATGGAAACTGATACTGCAGGGAAGAAAGGCTAGATGTGCAGCAGAGGCTGGGTACAGGCCACACGTAGAGAGAGGTGAGATCGCCTATTAGACTTGAGCCAGGCTAAACTGAGAAGTCCAAAAACTAGGAACACTTTATCTGCAGTGAGCATGGATGCTTCTGAGGCTTCCCAGACTGCATTCTTCTTCTGGGATCTCCCTCCCTTTTCATCTTTCTTAATAAAGTGCCCTCCCATAGGAATATGGGGAGAATGACCAAAATAACTCCATTGAAGGGAATGATTATGTGTTAGCTGGCTGGGAAGAGGGCTTGAATCTCCACTGAGGCAGGCACAAGGAAAGGCTATGGCTACCCAAAAGACTCCATGCCCCTCTCTCAACATGGTCTCTGAGGGATGCTACTGTGCAGGCAGGCCAGCCCATACTCCACCTACTGGATAAAAGTGGTGGAGACACAAACTCCTCTTCTTTTTAGTGTATATCCTTGTATTAGGTTCACTTATCTTTTTAAATCAAGGTGAAATTCACATAAACCATTCTAAAGTGAGCAATTCAGTGACATATAGGCATTCATAGTCACCTCTTTCCATCTCTGAAATATTTTCATTACCTCCAAAGTGAACAATACTCCATATTCCTCTTAATACCCAACAACTAACTCGCAGCAACTAATCTACTGTCCTTATGGATTTGTTCTGTATGCGATATAAACAGGATCATACGATATGTGACTTTTACTGTCCAGCTTCTTAGCACATTTTTGAAGTTCATCCATGAACATGTCATTCCTTTTTATGACTGAATAGTATTCCACTATATGGACACACCCCATTTTGATAATCCATTCATCTGTTATAGACATTTGGGCTGTTTCTATCTTTGGGATGCTGCTGTCAATGTGAGATGGGTGTCTGGGTAGCCGAGTCTTTGTATGTATCTGGGGGATAGAATGGCTGGGCCATTCTATTCTTCTTTAAGCATGAGTCTGATGAGCTTTCTCTCTGCAAGGCAGGCAGCTCTGTACATAGCATCATTTCTAAAACTGAGAACCCTGATAGATGATCAGACCAGACCTGCCCAACAGAACTTTCTGTAATGATGGAGACCTTCTATATCTGTTCTGTCCAGTGTGGTAGCCATTAGCCATGTGTGGCTAGGACGGCTGAGAAACTGCACCTTTGTATTTAATTTTAATTAACTGAAAATTAATCAGGGCTTGTGGCTAAACTCAGCCTTAGAAGTGACAAAACAGTTTTATTCTGCTAGGATATTTTCTAAAGACTAGCAAATTATGTGGTTAGCTCTAGATAGTGTCTAGGGAGCCCTGGTTTGAGTACATCTAATTAAAAGTGAAGTCGCTCAGTCATGTCTGACACTTTGCGACCTCATACTGTCCATGGGATTTTCCAGGCAATAGTACTGGAGTGGACTGCCATTTCCTTCTCCAGGGAATCTTCCCAATCCAGGGCTCGAATCCTGGTCTCCGGCATTGTAGACAGACACTTTACCGTCTGAGCCACCAGGGAACCCCAATTTTGTAAGATACTTATTATGTAACGTTCCCAAATTGTTTTAGTGGCCTGTAGTATAATAAAAAAACTAGTGGAATCACTAAGGATGACAGCAGGAATAACATTTACTAAACTCATAGTGGGCTGTAGATTTTTAAACATGGGGATTACTATGGAATTACTCATTTAATCTCTCAACCCCATGAAGTAAGCGCTATTAACATCTTCGCTTCTCAGTAGACTGCATTAGTATATCTGGTACACTCCACCCCTTATTTGTAACAGCATGTGGCATTCATGAACAATCATCTTTTGAAATATCCACATATATATTACTTAATCTGGTCCTAACACTGTTCATTTTAAATTTACTGAATTCACAAGAGTAATTTTATCAAATTCAATGTACTAATTTTGACTTTAGCTATCGGTTTAAGGGGATCTCTTATTAACGTTTAACCAACCCAAATATAGTAACTTAAACTCCGTTAAATAATTATCTATATACAATAAAATTTCCTTTAAAAACGTGCACCTATTTTCAAAAGGTAAACGGATACATTTCAAATGCTGAAAATACATCTAGCAAAGCATAACCTTCCTAAGACCTTAGAATTCGCAATACAAGAGACAATTCTGATCTCATGTTCTCTAAAAACCTAACTCGTGCATTCATACCCTTGAAGATGTAAATCACGTTTATCTATCAGAACCACAAATGGCAGATTTTCTTCTAAGATTAAACACTTTCAATACCAATTCAATGTATGGATTTCTCCTGGAATAAGAACACAGTCCGTACTTGGCGTCTGAATGTCACAGTAATGACTTCTCTGAGTCAAAAGTAGCTTGTCACCGATAATACAAAGTCTTAAGGATAAATGGGATTAAAACTCCATGACCTTGGGGGTGAGATTCAAGAGAAAATGTCATTCCCTGCTGCAAACGAACACACAAGCCCAGAGCCCCTAGGCGCACCCAACTCATGTCTCTGGTTCGTTTTCCCGCAAGCCCAGCCTTGCTCAGATTCGCACAGAAACGCGCTGCGAAAGATAGCCCTTGGCCAGTACGGCTCTTTTCCAGACATTGTGGGTGGCTCTGAAAAGAGCCTTTGGTGTCAGGGGGCCCCTGGGGAGCACGACCGTTTCCGGCCCGCCTCCGCCGCCTCACTTGCCCTTAGCCTTGTGGTGGCTCTCCGTTTTCTTGGGCAGCAGCACGGCCTGGATGTTGGGCAGGACACCGCCCTGCGCGATGGTCACGCGACCCAGCAGCTTGTTGAGCTCTTCATCGTTACGGATGGCTAACTGCAGATGGCGTGGGATAATACGCGTCTTCTTGTTGTCGCGCGCCGCGTTGCCCGCCAGCTCAAGGATCTCAGCCGTCAGGTACTCCAACACGGCTGCCAGATAGACAGGTGCGCCAGCACCCACACGCTCAGAATAGTTGCCTTTGCGGAGCAGCCGATGCACTCGGCCCACAGGAAACTGCAAGCCCGCGCGTGAAGACCGCGACTTCGCTTTCGCGCGCGCCTTACCGCCCTGTTTGCCTCGGCCGGACATCTCCCAGTCACGCACAACGACAAAACAGAGACAAAAAACAGAACACCAACCAACAAACCCACTGTACTCAGAGAGTCCTTATATATGGTCTTGAGGTAGTGCAGCCGACGCCGCCCGATTGGATAGTGATGGTGACCAACCAGAAAAGAAAGTCACCATTTCCCCCTAATTTGCATCTGCCTTTTCCAGTGATGACGTTAAGCGTTGCTTGATCCTATCAGAAATTAGAAACTGTGGATCCCTTATTTGAATACAGGACGTATAAGTTGAGTTGCTCTGTAAGCGGGCTTCTTTTTTATCTGAAGGGTCCGCCGTCATGCCTGATCCGTCCAAATCAGCTCCCGCACCCAAGAAGGGTTCCAAAAAAGCTGTTACTAAAGCTCAGAAGAAGGATGGCAAAAAGCGTAAGCGCAGCCGTAAAGAGAGTTATTCCATCTACGTGTATAAGGTGTTGAAGCAAGTGCACCCGGACACCGGTATCTCTTCCAAGGCTATGGGCATCATGAACTCGTTCGTGAACGACATCTTCGAGCGTATCGCTAGCGAGGCCTCCCGTTTGGCGCACTACAACAAGCGTTCTACCATCACGTCCCGGGAGGTGCAGACGGCTGTGCGCCTGCTGTTGCCTGGCGAGTTGGCCAAACACGCTGTCTCGGAAGGTACCAAAGCCGTCACCAAATATACCAGCTCTAAATGAGGTGAACCTCGGTGCCCGGAAACCCAAAGGCTCTTTTCAGAGCCACTCACAAGATCGAGAAAGGGTGTCGAACACGTGAAGGGTTTGTTATGTAAAAGCATCCCTTGTCTACTTCGTAGCGGCTTCTAGGTTACTAGGAGGGCGCCCGGGTTCTCCCTACCCCCACCCCACCCCCTGTCCCATAGACGTGTGCGCGCGTGTGTATGTGAGCAGAATGCGAAAGCGTGCCTGTATTTTATTAGTGGTCGGGGGTGGGCTGGCGAGAAAAAATAACTGCGGGAAACAACGAAAAGGCTGCGTGTCCACCTCTGCTTCCGCTCAAAGCTATAGACGCTTCACTAAGCAAAATTAGAACCTTGAGTTCAACTGTTTTTAGGGTTTGGAGAGTGCCATTTCCGAGGCTTGCGGACATGGTAAGATTTTGTGTGCGCATGATGTTCGCCTGTGGGTGGGTGGCGCGGGTCATCACCACCCCCACTACCATCCCCCGCTTCCCCAGAGGGACCGTATGCCATTCGAATACCTCCGTGTTCATTAAGGAGTGAGCCCGAAGATGCACTGAAAGACACGCTGTGTGAGCCCCCTGGGGGTGTTGTACAGCTTTGGCGCTGGCGCCTGGCGATGCATCTCCGCCCAGACCAGATATCTTTATCCTAAGGCAATGAACATTTACGGGAGGATGTTTGCATGTCTGGATTCTTCAAAGGCGGGATGTTTGAAACCGAAAGGAAAATGGAAGCCAGGTGGAAAACAGCGCTGGATGTAATAAGCCTACCCAGGCTGCAGGTAGTTAGGGGCGGGGGTGGGGAGAAGAGGGCAATTTAAGAGAAAAATAACCTTTTTCTCAGCAAATGTAAACTTCCACTTCAGCCCCATTATTCTCAGTGACGCGCTAGTGACGCAGAATTTTCCCTTTGAGTTCATGGCATTCATTTGCAAAGTGTCATCTTAGTTCAGATAAAGTGCTTTAGCGTGAAGAGTTCACTCTGAGGAAGACATCAGCTACGTTTTTTGCCTTTTTTTTTTTTTATGTAAGAAGGGGATTTCAAATAATCACTTTCTTGAGCTGTTCTGAGAATTAGATGTGTTGAAACGTCGTGTCATTATCTCGGGCAAGGAACTGACGTTCAATTAAAGGCTAACAACCGGGCTTTTGCAAATCATCTCCAAAGGAAGAAGGTTGCATGCTTGATTCGGTTGGAAGGACTGGGGAGAAAACGTGCCCACCGCCACAGTGTCCTCAACCACAGAGGCTGGAAAACGCCCACCTCATTCCTTTTTCTACATGGGTCCACTATAAAAGAATTTCTAAATCCCCAAACATTTTAAAGTTGGCGTTAAAAATACTTTATGGTTAATAGTTGCAAGAATGCAAATCCCAAGATAGGACGTTTTACAAAACAAAATGGTCTCATAAGTTTTTTTATTTTTTTAATATAAATTTATTTTAATTGGAAGCTGATTACAATATAGTATTGGTTTTACCATATGTCAACATGAATCTGCCACGGGTGTACACGTGTTCCCCATCCTGAACCCCCCTCATACCTCCCTCCCCATCCCATCCCCCAGGGTCATCCCAGTGCACCAGACCCAAGCATCCTGTATCCTGCATCGAACCTGGACTGGTGATTCATTTAATATATGATATTATACATGTTTGAATGCCATTCTCACAAATCATCCCACCCTCGCCCTCTCCCACAGAGTCCAAAAGACTGTTCTATACATCTGTGTCTCTTTCGCTGTCTTGCATGCAAGGTTATCGTTACCATCTTTCTAAATTTCATATATATGCGTTAGTATACTGTATTGGTGGGTTTTTTTTGTTTTTGTTTTTCTGGCTTCACTCTGTATAATAGGCTCCAGTTTCACCCACTTCATTAGAACGGATTCAAATTATTCTTTTTAAAGGCTGAGTAACCAGTCCATTCTAAAGATCAGTCTTGGGTGTTCTTTGGAAAGACTTACGCTAAAGCTGAAACTCAAATACTTTGGCCACCTCATGCAAAGAGTTGACTCATTGGAAAAGACTCTGATGCTGGGAGGGATTGGGGGCAGGAGGAGAAGGGGACGACAGAGGATGAGATGGCTGGATGGCATCGCCGACTCGATGGACATGAGTTTGGGTAAACTCCGGGAAGCCTGGCGAGCTACAATTCATGGGGTCGCAGAGTCGGACACGACTGAGCGACTGAACTGAACTGAATACTCCATTGTGTTTATGTACTACAGCTTTCTTATCCATTCATCTGCTGATGGACATCTAGGTTGCTTCCATGTCCTGGCTATTATAAACAGTGCTGCTATGAACATTGGGGTCCACATACTTCTTTCAGTTCTGGTTTCCTCAATGTGTATGCCCAGCAGTGGGATTGCTGGGTCATAAGGCAGGTCTATTTCCAGTTTTTTTAAGGAATCTCCACACTGTTCTCCATAGTGGTTGTACTAGTTTGCATTCCCACCAACACTGTAAGAGGGTTCCCTTTTCTCCACACCCTCTCCAGCATTTATTGCTTGTAGACTTTTGGATCACAGCCATTCTGACTGGTATGAAATGGTACCTCATTGTGGTTTTGATTTGCATTTCTCTGATACTGAGTGATGTTGAGGATCTTTTCATGTGTTTATTAGCCGTCTGTATGTCTGCTTTGGAGAAATGTCTGTTTAGTTCTTTGGCCCATTTTTTTGATTGTGTCATTTATTTTTCTGGATCACATCAGTTTTTTAAAGGTTTCTATTGAAATAGCTATTCAATACCACAGTCAGTTTATAGACTATACTATTAAATTATTAGTTAACACTGAGCTAGTTTATGTAATTCTTTTTTCACCTTGAACTCATATTTTCATTCAACTTCAGATTCAGCATTTCATCCTAATGTAAGATATGTATATTTAGCATTGTTTTATCTACCTCCTTTATACACAAAAATGGCAATTGAAATTTAAAAACTTGTTGGTGAGCAGAAATAAGTTTAAAAATCATCTGGACAACACAGTATTATTTAAATATAAATAAGTTTTGATAGGTGTATATGAAACTGATAATAAAACTTGAGTGAAAACTGCATTTAAAGATATGGATAGTGGTCTCTGCCTCCCACACCCTCCTTTCCTTTCTGCCTGAGTTAGTTTGTCCACTCGTGGGCATATATAGTATTGTTATAGTTAGGGATAGCCGTGTGCAGGCATTATTTCTTTCCCCTTCTCTTTTATAGATATGAGCGATTGAATGTATCTATGTTTTATCTGTATATGTTTGAACATGTCTATATGTTTGAACATGCCTATACGAACATATCTAGTGTTCTAACGTATTTTTTATAGTCTGAAACAATGTTTACAAAAATAAATACTTCGAAATGGACATTTTTTCCTAGCAGTTTTACTTACTTCTTTGCCTTCCTAGTTGTAATACAAAATTTCACCAGTGATCTGTCATCAGAAGACACCTTTCATTTTCTCAGTGGATACCTGGTTCGTATTAAAAGCTACTGGCTTCTAGTGCAGCTCCTGCACTAGAGGTGGCCAAGTTATGAACCTGTTGACAGGGCTGCCAAGTTGGGATGGCAGAGGAGGCGGCGGTGGCCATGGGGAGCTGCATCACCAGCAAGGTCTCCAGCAAGCACTGGCTCTTAGGCATCCTCAGTGGGCTCATCAGATGGTTAGCCCTGAAAATGCCAAATCCAGCTCTGATGATGATGAGCAGCAGATGGAGCTTGATGAAAAAATGGAGAATGAAATTTGCAGAGTATGGGATATGTCAAAGATGAGGATGTGGCTTTGTTTCTCCAAGAATTTAATGCTTCTGACATATTTATGGGAGTATTGGCCAAATCAAAATGTCCTCGATTAAGAGAAATATGTGTGGGAATTTTAGGTAATATGGCCTGTTTCCAGGAGATATGTGTGTCCATCAGCAGTGATAAAAATCTTGGCCAGGTATTCAGACCCTCCTACTCTGCTGGAAACAAGCAAGCTGTTACTTGCCTTTCCCAGACAGAAGTGGCCAGTGTCTGGCTTGAATCTGAGAAAATCCAGCTATCTGTGATAGCATTTGCTTTATCATGTCAAGTTCAACAAATGTTGACTTGCTGGTAAAGGTTGGGGAGGTTGTGGACAAGTTGTTTGATTTGGATGAGAAGCTAATGTTGGAATGGATTAGAAGTGGGGCTGTTCAGGCTCTGGACCAACCCCAGGAAGATTCTGAACAGCAGCCAGTGTTTCGAATTGTGCCCTGTGTACTTGAAGCTGCCGAACAAGTGCACTCTGAAAATCCAGAAGGGCTCGATGTTTACATGCATGTCTTTACAGCTGCTCACCACAGTAGATGATGGAATTTAAGCAATTGTACAGTGTCTGGACACTGGGAAAGACACTAGGAATATGCTCTTTGACCGGGTGTGCCATGAATTCTGCCAGTCTGATAATCCACCCATCACACTGCAAGAACAGAAAACAGTGCTGACCTCTGTTTTTTCAGTGTTGTCCACCATCGATGCTTCACAGACTGAACAGGAGTATCTAAAGATAGGAAAAGTGGATCTTCCTCTAGTTGACAACCTGATTTGTGTCTTACAAAATACGGAACATTGTCCAGAAGAACCCAGAGAACTCAATGGAGTCTAACACAGAAGAAACTAAAAGTCTGATTTAGAGATGGTTTCCACTTGAAAATCTTGAACGATATTTCATGTGAGTTTCTTTCTAATATTTTCCAAGTAGTAACAAAGGAGAAAGGTAACTCAGAGATTAAGGACAGCAAGTTAAGCAAATAGAAGTGTTTCTGTGCGTTTGAGACTCTTCTTCCTTTCTGTAGCCCTGTGGTGGAAGACTTTCTTAAAATCCTCTGTGAAGTTGATAAGACCCTTGATGGTAACCTGGAGGGAAAGTTCCCAAGTTTGTAGTTTCAGACTTAAAAAATATTAGAATCCCTCTGCCCAAGAAATGGACTGGCTAACTGTTGAAATTGACAAATAGGAAATAAATACTAGATGATAAAGTTTGGTATTATAGTCATGCTCTTCTCCAGGCTTATCTCATTTTTGTTTGGTGTTGGAATAGTCTCACTACCATCAAACATCATCTCCCTCCCCTCCTCTCTCTCTCTCTTTTTTTTTTGTATTGGTTGTGCAGTATTTGTCATCTTCAGGTAAAGAAAACAAAATTATCATCGAGGTCCTTTTAAGAGTATGCTGAGGATTTTCTTCCTCTTAACTGGATTTTTACTCGGAATTTTATCTACTACTAGTACATTCAGCTGCACTAGTAGAAAACACTACTATAGTAGCTTAACCTGTGAGCTTGTATGTATTTTACGCAATTACAAGTCCAGAGGTGGGCCGTCTAGCCCTGAGAAGGTGGCTCAGGGACACTGACTCTTTTCACCTCTGTGTGGTCTGCCGGGTAGACCTTTGTGTTCATTTTTATTGTCTTTTGGTTAAAGGGACTATAATATCTCTGGTCCTTCCACATTCAGGGAAGAAAAAGGAGA
>SJYF01000618.1:672107-682675 GCA_006410515.1 Procapra przewalskii | reverse complement strand
TCTATGCCATTCTCCCGAACCAACCCACCCTCTCCCTCTCCCTCAGAGTCCAAAAGTCCGTTCTATACCTCTGTGTCTCTTCTGTTATCTCACATAGAGGGTCATCACTATCTTTCTAAATTCCATATATATGTGTCAACTACTGAGACTTTAATGGAGGCTCTGTCATGTAAGCATGATAGACCATTAACTCCATTTTCAACTCCTATCACCCAGGAAATGCCAAGGGATTTAGGAGTGCTGGGTCAAAGGAGCTGGGGTCAAAGACTAAATGTTCGAGCAAAAAAATTATCCTAGCATCTCTATTTACAGGGGTCAAGAATGTGGAGCAAAAACCAATATGTGTATTTTCTTGTCATTTCACAGTTGGGAAGAAAGGAAGAAGGTCTGAAAGAATGCCATTGAAGGAAAGTCTAGTCTGCTAGTCTCCTAGTCTCTAGGACAAGTACCTGAACTTGGCATAAAAATCTTGGAGCTTTGTACCAGGCTGAAAGTTAGTGGCTGTAGTTTATGCACAGGCTGTCAGTACAAGTCAGTCATGGAGAGACATTTTAATTTCATTTGTGTGACTATTGCATGCCACTGTGCCAAGTGTTCTCCAGGTTCCGTGGAGCTTAGAATCAGATCAGTGGACACACACAGAAGTGCGTGCCCCAGGGATGAATCTTAACCAGGCTATCACAGATCATATGAGACCAATGGAGTGGAAGGGGAATGTTGCCTAGGGATCACAGAGAAAGCAGCAGTAACACTTTGATTATACATTTCTAAATCAAGCATTTCTAGTGGTTCAGTGGTAAAGATTCTGCCTGCAGTGCAGGAGACACAGGTTCGATACCTACATTGGGAAGATCCCTTGGAGAAGTAAATGGCAACCCACTCTAGTATTCTTGCCTGGAGAATTTCATGAACTGAGGAACCTATTGGGCTATAGTCTATGGGATCACAAAAGAGTTGGATATGACTGAGAAACTATACAACAACAACAATCAAGCATTTGGACACATATTTTAGCTATAAAGTGGTTTAAAATCCAGATGGACTTAAAACCCTGCTCTGATGGCTGAATGACGTGAACCTGGCTGGAAAAGAAAAGTGATCAAGTGTGTGTGTGTGTGTGTGTGTGTGTGTGTAGAGAGAGAGAGAGAGAGACAGAGAATTATTTTAAGAAAATGACTTATTTGATTGTGGGGCTGTTAAGTCTGAAATCTACAGAGCAGATCAGCCTGGAAACTCAGGGAAGAGTCTAAGTGGAAGCTCAAGTCCACAGGCCTTCTAGAGGCAGAATTCTCTTCTCCTTGGGGAACGTTAGTCTTAAGGACTTCAACTGATTGGATGTGGCCCACCCACATTATAGAGAGTCATCTGCTTTACTCAAAGTCTGCTGATTTAAATGTTAATCATTTCTTAAAAAAAAAAAAAAAGCCTTCATAGCAAATCTAGACTGATATTTGACCAAATATCTGGGCACCATGGCCTGGCCAAATTGACACATAAAGTTGACCATCACAGGGAATGAAGGTCCAGGGACCTCTAAGCTGGGGAAAGGAGAAGAAAGACATCTCTTTGTTAAAGCTTCTCTTGTTGCCATGTTTCATTGTTTCCTCATTAAAATGAAATAAAAAGTTTATTTCAATAAAAATATTAATTAATGAATGAAAAGAGAAAGAAAACACCGTGATTCAGAATCTGAGAGATTACGCATGACAGACTCATTCTAGAGCAGGAACCCAGACTCCAGACTGAATGTGTGCTCTGCCATTTGGTTACCAGTTCTTGGAGCATTCCTGGAGGGGGCTGATCCAAGGAAAGAGGTGTGGGAGCCTCTTCCAGGCTCCCATCTCATACACTCAGGTCTACCAAACCCTCATGACCAACCAGGAGGGGAGGGCCAGATCCTGAGCTGGAATTGCAGTGGTGATTGGTCAGTCTTCTATAGAGGAGCCCAGAGGCCCGCAGTAAGTTTGGAATAGCTTTAGCCTAGACATGGCTCTCTGCTTCCTCTACTTTACAGGAGCCTGGCAGGATCATTCTTGGTTGTAGACTCATGTGGATATGCATCGTGAGATGTCAACCCTACCTTAGTCTTCATGACAGTCCAGACCCCTTCCATCCCAGCCTCTGACCCCTATCTCTTCATCTCAAGTCTCCACTTCATCCTGATGATCTCAACAGAAACCCAGCTGCACTCAGACCCTGCCACACAGGACACCACCCTTGGACCCTCTACCCACTGGCCACTGTGGGCCTGATCCCCAGAGAGAGATCAGCCCCCTCCCATGTTCTGATGTCTGAGACCCCGAGCCCTACCCACTGTGCTCACCTTGCCATCATCCTGGACATGGGCTTCCAAGCAGAGATTAGGACTACTAGTGACCTGGCATGGCTGGCCCTTTCTGCCCCTCAGGCCTCCCATTCTCTGGGCCAGTGGGGCTAGGGAGTGGGGAGGTGGGTGCTGTACACCTGCAAAGAAATACAAGAAAGACTAAGGGTTTGGGGTGGGGGTAGGTAGGGTGACAGGAGTGAGGTCTTCTTGAAGATCTGGCTCCACCGCAGGTCCCTGCCAGGGCAGAGAGGACAGCTCTGCTGAGGGGACCTCTCTGAGACTTAGGTTTATACTGAGGTACTTGGTCCCTTCATCCACAAAGCCTGCCTGATTTGCCAGGGACAGCAGGAAGGTCAGGCAAGGCTGCAAGATTCAACAAGGATTAATTAAAGCTGATGAGGGCTTCCCAGGTGGTGGAGTGGTGAAGAATCTGCCTGCCAATGCAGGAGATGCAGGAGATATGGGTTCAATCCCTGGGTCAGGAAGATCCCCTGGAGGGGGAAATGGCAACCCACAGCAGTATTCTTGCCTGAAGAATCCTATGGACAGAGGAGCTTGGCTGGCTACAGCCCCGAAGGCCGGAAAGAGTCAGACATGACTGAGCATGTACATATGCATGCAAAGATGATTAGCTGCCAAGCAGTGGGGACAAGCGGGGCTTTATCATAGCCTTGGGAACCTCGCGCAGCTCCGATTGACCCAGTCTTAGATCCTTTGGAATCCCAAATCCTCTGACGTTCTCTTCTGTTCTAGCTTCCTTCTGGCAGACTTCGGGTTCACTTCCTTTAGATGTATGCCGGGGTGCCATCAATAAGGCCTTCTGTGACCTTCCCACTGAAATTCCTACAGTCCATGTTCTCCACCTCCTTCCATTCTATGCATTTTCATAGCACTTAACACCACTTGATATTTTACTTACAAACAAACTTAATTCAATTATGAAAGCTTCTATCTATAGGATAAGAGCAACGCTTTTTAAAAATTATTTTTTGACATGTTTTGTTGTTCTGTCCCTCGTGCCTGCCTCATCAAAAAAGGCCTAATGACTAAGTGAAATGTCAAAGTCTAAGATGATTTTTGCATAATCCACTTGGTTTACAGATGAGGAAGCAAAGGCCCAGAAAGATGGAGGGCCTTGAAGTCACATACTCAAGGTCGGCTTGGAATTCATATTTGACGAACTCTTAGCTGCCGTGGTAAAACAGGGAGCTACTGTGTATGTGAGTGGACAGCCCCCCTCAGTAGGAGACCTAGGCTTCATTTTTTTGTCCACATAAAGGGCTTGGAACACAAGCTTTCAAGATTGGGTTCTCTGTTCCCGTGGCCCACCCATTTCCTTCCCCTCTCCTCCAAACTTCTAGGTCTTGATAAAAGTGGAGATAATATTACCAACTTTACTGAGTTATTGTATATGAAGCTGCTTTGTAATGATCGGAATATGACCTTGCAGGGATGAGTTTTTAAACCAGGCTCCCCTGAAGCATCTAAACATCAAAGGGCAGAAACACTAGAGGTTGGAAGCTCCAGGTCTTCTGTTTATAGGAGCGACTGGAGATGGAATGAAAGGCTAAAATATTTCAAGGGAAAACCATGAAATTGGCTTGTTTCCTGGCTGAGAATGACAGGCTGCCCAGCTTATATAGATTCATACCAAACATGAAACAAATTTTGTGGCACACTGTCAAGAAGTTCGTGGATTATACTTAGTGTCAAAGAAAACAAAATTGTTCCATTACTAGGAAATGAGCAAACTGTCTTTTGTGACTTGGTCTGAAACCTGAGAAGAATCAGAGGCAGCAGCTTGGAGGCCAAACTTGTACCTGTTGGCTTACTACTCCTGGGTGTCAGGGCTCCTGTCTGGTCAGCTGCTCCTGCCTGTAGACAGCCTGCTCTCTCTCAAGGCTTCTTGAGCTGAAAACCAGCAGAGGGTAGACTGACAGCCCCAGAGGCAACCTGATCACTCACACACACAAACTTATTTTTATATTACTTTCTTGGTTAAGAACCAACATTCCTGTCTTCTCAGAACATCTTGCTCCAGATTCCCTCCTAGTAGCTGATAGGACAAGCTATTTTTATCTTGCTTTAGACAACAAACCTGCCATCTTGATTTGATTTACTGCTTCCTCTCTTTCTTCAGTGGGCCACTTTTGTGAACATTTTGTTTGCCAACTCTGTAACCCCTCCATTTCATGCCCTCTCTGTACTTGCACACACATTACAATGTTCCTTTTTGCCTTGTTTGCACACATCACTCTTTCACAGCCTAAAGTTTGATTTTGCTAATTTAACATTAGCAAATTAACAGTGCCACACATTCATGGGAAATGCAGTAGCAACTCTTATCCTGTGTGTATACAACATGCATTATGATTATGCCAATAACAATAATAGAAAAAAAGATGCATATTTTACTGTGTTTGAGAGATTGAGAAGTGGTATGAAGCTAGAAACATTATCAATGAAGATATTTGTTCCAAAGCTCTGCTCTAAATTACTGGAAAAGTTTTTTATCTCCTTCAACAAATAGCCAAGCAAACTAGGACTCCAACTAACTATAGGGCCAGGAATATCCTGCATTGCTCAAAGAATTGACTTGTTAGTCTTTAAAAGCAGAGAAGTGCTGATGTGACCCTTGGATGCTTGTTGGATTCCTATAAGGCCATCAAGTGAGACAGACCAGGAAAGGTCCAAGTGCCCAGCTTCCCTCCAAACAGCTGCAGGGGGTCCCTGTTCTGTGCCTATCAGAGTGTTCAGCATAGTGAGTGAGAAACACAGATGCAAAAATAAACTGTGTTGTGCTAATCTCACAGTCAAATAAGAGGGTGGGGTGTGAACAGTCACTCAGCAGAAGGAAGAGCAATTACCCCTCCACTACATGATCCCCAGTGAAGCATGAAACTTCCAGTGTTCAGAAGAGGCTACTGCCTCACGTCTAGAAAAGTCAGGAAATTTTTCAATGATGAATAAAAAGAGCTGGGTGTTGATAAAAGGGAAAGGAAAAGGAAGGATGTCCTAGGAGTAATGAACAGTATGGGCACATCTCCTAGTATTTGCTTCATAAAAAATATTCACTCACTTGAATCCACCCTCCAGGCTCCAGGAGAATCCTGCTTCAGCTGTGAATCTTGCTAGTAACACAAGCCCTCTGATCACCCTCATTCCTGATGGCCAAGATATGTCTGCACAACTCACTTGTAAAGTGTCATCTAGATTATGCATTACTGTTTTCCCTATGATTTCTTCCTGGTTTTTAATTGGAGCATGGTGGCATGCTCAAGTATGTTAGAACTATCACAGTTTCCCAGACTTTCTAGGAAGGAATCTTCATAACCAGGGAAATGACCACATTCTCAGGCCAGAAAGATGGTAAAGATGTACCAGCAGAGGGAAATGTCATAATAACTCCCTCTTCTTTCCTATGTCTGGTTAAGGTTGGATACAGCTGGATCTGGGCTTCCCTGGTGGCTCAGCAGTAAAGAATCCGCCTGCAATGCCAGAGATGTGAGTTCGATCCCTGAGTGGGGAAGATCCCCTGGAGGAGAACGTAGCAACCCACTCCAGTAATCTTGCCTGGAGAATCCCATGGACAGAGGAGCCTGGCAGGCTACAGTCCATGGGGTGGCAAACAATCAGACATGACTGGTGACTGAGCATGCATGCACAGCCAGATCCATTCATCCTCCAGCTCACAGGCTGGCCTGCGGTTGTCTTCTCCTCCCCTTCTGCTTGCTGACAGCTGAAGGAGATAGGCCAATAAACTTTATTTTGATGGACCAATAAATTCCATGCCTTGGGTCTCGCATCTTCCTCTCTGCAGAACCTATGCATCTGACCTAGACAAAGACATTTGTTTTGAATGGAGTCAGGGTTAGCCCACATCTGAAGTTCTCTTAGGTCTATATTTGGGGGACAAGTTTCCCAAAGTCTGCAATGATTTCTGATTGTGACTTTTCGTCACTAAAACATTGATGATTTGTCAGCCCCAGTGATTTGATTTCCCAGATGCAAAGCAAAACATCTAATTATTGGAATGAAAAATGTGTCATAGTGTTGATCTGGGAGAAATTATTGCTTCTTTTACCATTTTGTTCCTCATAGAACACAGTTGCTGTGTGCTTGCCCAAGCATATGCAGACTCTTAATGTTGCCCTCTCAGATCCCCTCTCTCATGTATACACTCCATATCACTGACATCGCGACAAATTCCTCCCTAGCTCCTTTCAGGAGGCTGGATTTCAACACGCCCTTCAAACAGCCAAATTCCCCTGCTTATATATAAATCCTATTCCAGGCGACTTTTTATGTGCAAAATTCCTAATGTGACATGTAAAGCAACTCTAAACAGAGTCCTTGGGTGTGAACTTCTGTTTCTGTTTTGTTTTTCACTAGCTTCACCCACCCTGAACTGCAGCTGTTCACTGGCAACTCCATTTCTGGGGAAGTTCAGTTAGCCCGACTCCAATCTAGATTTCCCCGCTTCCGGGTAGAAAGATTGAATAGGCTGCTTTTGCCTTTGGTAAACATCATTTTCAAACCCTACTTCCATTTTCACCGATTTCATTAAGATTGTAAGAATCCTAGGATTGATCTATTCAACCACATTCTGATTTACCACGGCGATTTGCTCCCGGCCTGCACATTCCCACTGGCAACCCAATGTCTGGTCAGAAGCCCCTTTGAGGACGGGCACAGGTCGCAGCGGGGAGTAAGCCCTATAAGATAAACACTGGATATAGAAGTGTTCATGACTAGCCAAAAGTATAAATTAAACAGCACAAACCACAGCCTAGGTTCTGTTATTTTGTGTTGTGAACTCAAGTCGACTTATCCAACTAAGAATGAATTAACTCCTAGAACAAACATAAGCCACTAAATACGCATAAACTCTCAAAGCCTAAGTGCTGTCTTCAACAAAAAATGTCTTGTAGCAACTCTTCTCACGTAAAGCGCATCCAGAGTGCTTCAACCCGAGGGGTTCCCCCTCTCTCCTCGGAGTCTGCCCGCTAGCCTCCCTTATATGAATAGGCCCTGAAGGGGATGTTGCAGCCCGTGCAGCTCCCCGGGCGGCCCATTGACCAAGCACGGCCACACGGCCGTCTTAATTCTCCCTCAAGCGATGACATTCCACCAAGTTCAGTGGAGAGCAGCGCACTGGGCGACCACTTTGGAACACCCGGATTTCCTCTGAAATAGCACCCTCCCCCCTCAACACAAAGAAGATCAACGCTTAGAGACCACAGTGGTCGAAACACGGACATTCCAAAAACCAGCCGCTTATGCCTAATACTGTAGAAGCAGACATCGGACCGGATTGAAGACCACAAACTCAAGGTCCGATTTCCTCAACAAATATCATCCTTCAGATTTGGCGCAATCTCTGGAACAATGAACTGAACTGGAACAAAAGGATACCATAGGGTGTTTTTTGCTCTCAGATTCACAATTTATATCGGGCTTTAGAAAACCAAAAATGTGGCCTGAGTAACATTAGGCAGAAATGAAAATGATGTAACTCAGCTTGTTTCATATTTTAATTTCACATTTCAGTTAAAAAAATATTCTCTGAATCAGTTGGAAATCTTTTATTAACTAATAAAGGGACGACAGAGGATGAGCTGGATGGATGGCATCACCGACTTGATGGACATGAGTTTGGGTGAACTCCAAGAGTTGGTGATGGACAGGGAGGCCTGGCGTGCTGCAGTTCATGGGGTTGCAAAGAGTCAGACACGACTGAGTGACTGAATTGAACTGAAAGGTCAGCCAGAGACAAATTTTACAGATGAGGTCAGCAAGTAACACATTCTGCCTTTATAGGTGCATCTGGCCTGATTAGAAACAATTTTTCCCCCAGCTGTGTTCTGCTCACTTCCATGAAAGGGAGAGCCAAATGCCATTACTTAGTTTAAATCGTGCCTGCAATAATTGACTCCCACAAATTAACTGAAACATGGAAAGACACCATTAGATAAGAGTAGAAAAAGGAGTCCAAAAAGGCAGAAATACGTGAACAACAAAAGCCTCAGACGCTGTGGAGGACCAGAGTGAGAACCTCTGGCACACGCCCCAAACATGCCTCTTTCCTGATTGGCCTTGATGTACGCCTAGTTTGGTAGCTGGTACAAGTCCTAATCTGCATAGGCCTGAACCAATCAGGTTCCAGGGGGAGGAGACAAAAAGTATAAAAAGGGAAGCCAACTGTCTCTTAATATGTTCAAATTACGATGCGCCGGAGTAGGGTTTGGTCTGAAAGGTTTCAGAAAATCAACTGTGAAGCGTTTGCCGAAGAACCGGTAGTGAGGGTCCCACAATTTGGCTACCTGAGGCAAAAAGCTGACGTTGGGCAGTATTTGCAAGGAGAGAAAGAGGTGGGCCGAAGAGAAGCTGGGATGGCAGTACCGACTCGACGAACGGGAATTTTGAGTATACTTTGGGAAATGATGAAGGACAGTACTTAACTCGCTGAACAATTGAGCAGGGGTTAGCACTTAGCAAGTGAACAACGAACTTTAGTTGGAAATACTGCTTGGTGCCTGCTTACTAGAATTGTGTGTTGTAACTATAGGTGGTACACCTTTCCAGATCTTTACTATGAAGTGTCAGGCGCCAAGGAAAATAAACCAACCTTACAACACAGTAAACTACTTCTATCCCATGTTTTGGCAGCATGCCAGGCTTCCCTGTCCTTTGCCATCTCCCAGAGTTTGCCCAAGTTCATGTCCATTGAATCACGCTGCCATCCAACCATCTCTTCAGTCTTCCCCATCACGGTGTTTTCCTATCAGGTGGCCAAAGTATTGGAGCATCTGTCCTTCCAATGAGTATTTGGAGTTAATTTCCTTTAAATGTGATCTTGCTGCTCAAGGGACTCTCAGGAGTCTTCTCCAGAATTACAGTTCAAAAGCATCAATTCTTCGGAGCTCAGCCTTCTTTATGGTCCAGATCTCACATCCGTATATGACTACTATTAAGACCATAACATTGATTATTTATAATGGGTATACAGTATATACAAAAGTGTATATATACATATATATATATATATGTATATATACACTATATACTTTTGTTGGCAAAGTGATGTCTGTTTTTAACAGTCAAGGTTTGTCATAACTTGCATGCCAAGAAATAATCGTCTTCTAATTTCATGACTACAGTCACCATTCGCAGTGATTTTAGAACCAAAGAAGAGAAAAATCTGTCACTGCTTCCACCTTTTCCCCTTCTATTTGCCATGAAGTGCTGGGACCAGATGCCGTGATCTTAGGTTTTTGGGGTTGTTTTTTTTTTAATATTGTGTTTTAAACTGGCTTTTTCACTTTCCTCCACCCTCAAGAGATTCTTTAGTTCCTCTTTGCTTTCTGCCATTAAATGGTATCATCCGCATATCTGAGGTTATTTTTCCTGGCAATCTTGATTTCAGCTTATAACTCAGCCAGTTTGGCATTTCACATGATGTGCTCTGCATATGAGTTAAATAAAAAAGGTGACCATAAACAGCCTTGTTGTATACGCCTTTCTCTATCATGAAACAGCTGTGCTACACAAGGTTCTAACTGTTGCTTCTTGACCCACATACAGGTTTCTCAGAGATAGGAAAGATGGTCTGGTATTCCCATCTTTTTAAGGATTTTCCACAGTTTGTCATGATCCATACAAAGGCTTTAGCGTAGTCAATGAAACAATATGTGTTTTTCTGGAATTCCCATGCTTTCTCCATAATCCAGCGAATGTTGCCGGTTTGATCTCTGGTTCCTCTGACTTCTAAACCCAACTTGAACATGTGGAGGTTCTCGATTCAAGTACTGGAAAAGCCTAGCTTGAGGATTTTGAGCATGACCTTACTAGCATAGGAGATGAATGTGACTGTCCAGTGGTTTGAACAGTCTTTAGTACTGTGTTTCCTGGGAACTGGAATGGGGATTGACCTTTTCCAGACCTGTGACCACTGCTGGGTTTCCAAATTTGCTGACATACTGAGCGCAACATTTTAATAGAAGATTTAATAAAATCCTTTAGGATTTTAAATAGCTCTGCTGGAATTCCATCATCTCCGTTACCTTTATTGGCAGTAGTGCTTCCTAAAGCCCATTGACTTCACACTCCAGAATGTCTAGCTTTGGGTGAGTGACCACACCATCATGGTTATCCAGGCCTTTAAGATTTTTTTTTTTTTTGTCTAGTTCTATGTATTCTTTCCATCTCTCTCGATCTCTTCTGGTTCTTTTAGGTTTTTTTT